>JAQZBX010056816.1:0-18095 GCA_029593785.1 Cabassous unicinctus
AAAAAAAACAACTACAGTGAGATACAATTAAAAAAAAACAAAAAGCACAGTATTATTAAACTCTTGCTAGATCTTGTTGCTTGCCAAGCTCCAAGGCTCAAGTTTCCTCTCCTACAAATAAAATGGATCTGAGCAATAGTTAAAGAGCATAGAAATCGGCTAGGAGCCCAGGAAGGTTCATGGCTGTAGGAATAGAGGGAAGGTGGAGTCAAGAAATGTTTTGAACAAAAATTACTAGTATTAATTGGATGTGGTGGGAGAGAAAAGAGGAATCAAGAATGACTTCAGTTCTCTAGCCTGTAGGGCTGCGGGTACAAGGAGGGAAGGTTACAAGGTAAGTTTTGCATGTCTTGTGTTTGAGGCCATGGGGCCTCCAGGTGGAGATGCCCAAATAAGCAGCCAGGTGTGAGGGTTTGGAGCAGAGCCATTGAGTACAGACAGTCTAATAGATGAGCTAAGGAGACAGTCATTTGGGCTGGTATCCTTTGCTGCAAAACCTCCCAGCCTAAGAATAGATCTTTGTCCTCCCCTGTGGAGGTCCCAGAGGACAGCAGTGTCCTTAGTCATTTCTGTCTCAAAGGCTCCAGCGTATGGGAAAGGAGGAGGTTTAAGGAGATTAAAAGTTCTGTCTTGAACCTGCCAAATCATAAGGGCATGGGGGCACCCAGGTGGAAATGTCCACCCAAAGAGATTCTGAATTCCATCCAGGAAACGTAAAGCTTGGGACTCGCCAGCCTGTAGGTGGTGGCAGAAACCATGTGAGTGGATGAGACCCCCCAAAGAGAGTGTATAATATTGTAAAAGTAGCAGACCCAGGAGTGAACCTGGAGGAACAAAAGCATTTAAGGGGAGAGAAGTGGTGGAGAAGGAGACCATAAAGGAGACAGAAAAGGAACAGACGAAGTGTTTGAAGTTAACCAGGAGAGCGAAGTGTCACGGAAGCCACTGGAATGAAGTTTCACGGAGGGGAGTGATCACCAATGTCAGATACAGCAGAGAGGTCTGCCAAGATCAAAACACCTGATGTCGCAATTGGAATTTTCCTGGTGGTCTTAGAAAAGTTGTTTTCAGTAGAGTGGTGAGGATAGAAGGCAAAATTCAAATCGGAGTGAGGGGTGACTGGGAGATAAAGAACAGCAATTGTAGACTGTTTTTTTGGGGAGGTATAACATGACTTTGTTATTCATTCAATAAACATTCATTTGCGTGTTATGTGCCAGGCACTGTTCTAGGTGCTGATGAATAAAGCTGTGAACAAAAACAAAAGTTCCTGCTTTCACGGAGCTTCCATTCTAGTGGTGGAGGGAGAAATACTATATGTCAGGTGGTGTTAAATGCTTGGAAGAAAAATAGAGAGTGACAGAGGTGTGTGTGGAAACTATTTTATATAGGGTGACTAGATAAAATCTCTGATAAAGTGACTTAAAAGGGGAAGGTTAGGTTTGATTTTTAAGGATCTCAGGTACACAGTATCAGATTAATCAGGGTCCTTAATTCTTTTTCTTTTTAATTTAATTTAATTTTTAAAATTTTCTTGGTCCCTAATTCTTGATACACCTTGATATACTGTGTACACTGTTAAAATGATTGATTTATAGGTCTCATCTCTCCCTAGCCTAGAAGTCATAAAACTTTACAATAAAATATAAATTCTTTACCATGACCTCTAAGACCCTACATATTCTGCCCTCTGCCTTCCTGACCAAATTTGTCTTCTACTGCCCTTCCCTTTCTCCTCACACTCCAGCCACACACAGAAAAGCTGGATTGAATGAGTGAGGTTTGTTGGTAAGGATGGTGTCTTTCCAGGTACTACCTGCAGGTCACGTGGCTTCTCTGGCAACAGGAAGCAAGGCAGCTTAAAGTCAAAGAGCTTGAGCTTTGGTGCTGGACAAACATGGCTTTGACTCCTAGCTATCTACTTACCAGCTCTGTGATGTGGATAGGTCACAAATCCTCAAGGAGCCTCAGTCTCATCAGTGAAATGAAGATCATATAATATCTATATTGGAGGCTTGTTTTAAGGACAAGGTTCATAGTTAACGCAAATTGCTTAGTGCAATGCCTGGCACATTGTAAGCACTCAATAAATGGTAGTAGTATTCTCATTCTCATTGTTATTGTTGTCATTATTTTGACAAATCATTCCACCCAGTTAACCGATGAGGAATCAGGCCTGGCCAGAGTCATACAGTGAATTGGGGTGTGGAAGGGGTGACCAGCACCCAGATGTTCACACCTGGAGTGCAGGCCAGTGTGTGGGAGTAGAAGAGCGTGGGCTTTGAAGCTGAGCAGACCTCGGTTCACATTTGGGGGTTGTCATTTATCAAATTTGAGCTCGTTACTTAATCTCTCTGAGCCTCGAGTTTCCTATCCTTAAACTATCACATGAGATTGTTGGAAAGTGAAAGGATGGTGCATAGAAGGCAGCACATTGCTGGGCCACCAAGAAGGCACTCAGCAAACATCTGTTCTTCCCACTCCTTTCCGTGCTACTACTTTCTTAATCTTCTCTACTTAACCTAGTGATTTTTTCCCCCAGATAATTCCTTTATTGAAACTCTCAATAAGTTTACCATGTAATTTTACATACACAACAGAAATACCAATTACATATCAGGAAAAAATATTTTAATGGAGTTTTCATACAGCGTATTTGCTAATTCCGGTGGATCCTCATCTCTTACTGCTGACATTATCTCCAGCATTTTAATTGTATGGCAGGGTTCTCTTTCAGACAATGCCCATTTTCCCACTTCTTTTTGGTAGGAAATAAAGTTTTTATATATTTTGATGTAGCATGTGAACTTTTGACTCCACACCAAGGTGAATCAGTTTCAGTCATTAAATTTTCACTAGATACTGACTTCAAAACTTCCAAATTAGTCTCAGTTTTCAGTGAATAACCGTTAAATCCTATGTAAAGATCCAAGTCCATCAAAGCAGCTGCTGCTTCCTTGGTACCATCAAATGAGTATATCACTCCACCTACACACTGATCTCTGTTTCTTTTCATTATGTCCAAAAATTCAGCTTGTGAGTTTCAACAATGAAGAAACACTGGTAATTTTGTTTGTTCTGACAGTTCAAACTTTTTTTCAAAATATTTGAGCTGAGTATCTTTGGGATAAAACTGTAATTGGTCAAAATCAAGTCCACATTCCCCTATTTCTACAACTTAAGTAAAGATCATGGTTATTCTTTTCAAATTCACCATATCTTGTAGGATAACATCCAACTGTACTGAAAAACATATCTGAAGCAGTTCTCAAAAAGACTTCTTCAAAATAACAATTCACATTTTTTGGTAAAAGTAATAGGATACCATTTGTTTGTGCCAAATGCAGTGCATCTTTGTGTCTTGTACATTTCTACCTGTAATTAAACTTTCTAACACCAATCTGGACAGCTCTGTCTATTACATCCTGTAAGTCATCTTTCTTCTTGCAGGTGGCATCTAATATTCCCTATATTTAGAGAAACTTTTGCTTATTACCACCTTGATGCTTTTGATTTCCTCTATAAATTCCTCTGAACATAGGACCTGTCAAGTTGATACCAATATTGATGAATTTAAAGCGACTCATAACTGTGGCCCCAGCTCCTCCCCGGCAGAAATAGAACTCAGTGATTTTTAATCACCCTTTAAAGAGAGGAGGGTGCTATAGATACCTTTGAGAATTTGTAATTGCAGACATTCAATCTCAGGGGGTTCATAGACCATTGCTAAAGTTTGGGGTGAATTTATGGCTTAATCAAGCAATCAATCAAAATAAATCAATCTCTCAATATCTCATCTTTTCTAGACCAGGTACATTTAGCTCACACTTTTTCATAGCTTCATTCCAAGAGGATTCTCAATAAAGGTCACAACCATACTCCCAGTTTTTGGGGCTGTGGGCATGGTATCACTTAAGTTTCACAAGCATCAATTTCCTTATTTGAAATGAGAATAAGAACATCTTGTAGGGTTGTAGTAAAGATTAATTAGGATACCATGATTTGTTAATAGCACATTTCACATGTAATCTCATTTAATCCTCACAGGAATGCTGTGAGGTAGATTTTTCATTCAACTCAGTCAGTATTGAGTGCTTTGTGGCAGACAACTGTTTTAGCTATAGTGATACCTCATGGAACTTAGATAATGGAGAGAGTCCACAAAAACATGGACCAGTAAATAAGGTAATTCCAAATCATGATAAATGGTATAAGAAAAATAAAGAGCTAAGGGAACTTCTTCTCAACAATGCAAGGTGTTGGTGGTAGGGTGATGTTGGGAGCCCTGTATGATAATATGCATGTTTGTTTTGTAAGTTCACAACTTTTACTATATAATTATTGTTTATGTGTGTTATATATGAATGATATACTTCAATAAAATTTTATTTAAAAAAAAAAGAGCTAAGGGGAGGCATTTGGGTTACTACCAGCATATGGCTTTTATGAATTTACAATGTATAAAAGTATCAAAGT
Source organism: Cabassous unicinctus (assembly GCA_029593785.1). NCBI lineage: Eukaryota > Metazoa > Chordata > Mammalia > Cingulata > Chlamyphoridae > Cabassous > Cabassous unicinctus. Next base: position 4,477 of record JAQZBX010056816.1, read on the forward strand.
ATACTTTTTTTTCCTTTATTTTTATGGTAGCTTTTTCCCCTGGTAAATACAGATTCTCAGTCTACTGCTCTTTGGGGGCATTATAGAATGCTACCATCTACCCTCTTTGAGCAAGGGTCCTTAGAGGGTCTGTAGGTCTGATATCCTTAAGGCATTAATAGAACGTTTAATCCAACTTCAAGGCACTCTATGAAAGGTGTGGATTTTGAATCTCAGACACCACTCCCTGGAGCTGGCAGTCTCTACTTGCCTTGCTGTGTTTGAGGAGGGTGAAGCCAGGCTGTGAAGCCCAGAAAGATGCCATTTCTAAGTAAATAACCAACTAAACATGTTTGAAGGATGTGAAATAAAGATGAATGTAGTCAATTCAGAAAAATGAGCCTGTCGAGGAAAACAACAAGGGCTACAGCTGTGCAAAACAAAACTGCGCAGATGGAGAATTCTATATCCTGCTTTACAGTAAAGCACAATATTCTCTAAGGCACTGAGTTTTCCTGAATAATTGCTGCTTAAAAAAAAAGCCAAAAACTATATTCTAGTTTCTTAACATATTAATAATCCTCACATGAAATTTATAAGGTAGGAGGAAACAATTTCAGTGAGTTTAGGTAACTTGACCAGGAACCACAGTTAGTATTGGCAGAGTTAGGAACTGGAGCTCAGACCATCACTGAGCCCCAATCTGTGTTCTCTAGACCCACCCATCCAAGCAGACTCAGATGCTGCCTGTGGGGTAGGATAAGAGCAGAGAAGTCCAGGCGAGGAGCAGCCCAAGCGGAATCCCCTACCAACTAGTATCTCTCAGTCAGCACACTGTCCGGCCAGCAGAATCTTACTTGACCGTTCCACAAAAGGCAAGGACTCCTTTCTGCTGTTGAGGACAAGATAGTCACTGGTCTTTTTTCCATGTGTCTTTCAATGTTTTAAATCATGCTGATAACAGCCAGCCTCAAATTAGTGTTTTCTAAAATTAACAAATATTTATTTTCATTATAAAAGTAGACCATACTTGTTACCAAAAAAAACTCAAAAAGCAGAAGGTGAGAGCCTCCCTGCCCATCTTTCTCCCCCAGTATAGCTGTAAACATGCCTTCTGAGCAGAGTAGGATGAGTCCTTTAGTTACTCTCACGGGGTTCTCTGATGCTGGCAAGAGAGCTAGGGAGTACCCCTCAGATTTTCAGGTGACACCCTGGGCTACCCTTAAATTGAATAATAGTTTATTGAATGTCACCTGTGTGCTAGGTATTGCTGATCCAAGATGGACAAAACAGGGACCTTAGGGAACTCGTGTGGTGTTGAACCCGAACCCCCTTGTGTAAACCAAGGATTACAATGGAAACCCCCCAGTGAACATGTACAGGGTAACATTTTGTTTGTTTTTAAAAAAAACAAGCTCTGGCCAGTTTTATTAAAGAAAAATTTCACGTGATTTACTTTTCACCAGTCTATTCTGGCCAGCTTCTAATGAAAGCAGAATCACCTGGATCAGTGATAGCCAGAGAAAATACTCCGTAGTATTTCTGCATGCTGTGCCCAATTCAGTATCATTGCCACTGTAGTGATCAACCCCACTTTTGGCCGACCTGGCACAGGATTCTATTTCAGATTTCCTCAAGACCGGGCAGTTGCTGGCGAGTTTGACCAGTTTCGCCTTGCCTGATCATCACCTTCAGAGACTGCTGGTGCCCCAGCACTTACTTCCCACTTTTCATAACTAGTTGGTGCCTAGAGTTGACTCCAGTGACTTTTTCATCTTTTTTGCAACCACCATCTTCCTGTCTTAGGTGTGGGATGGCCCCCAACCAAGATGGCCGGGGAGCGAGTAAGACCAGAATACAACTGGTTAAAAAACACTTTTAAAAAAAAAAAAACAGAGAACAGCTCATACATGATTAACTGCTCTGTCAAGTATCTGTATATTTAAGTGTAAAGAGTTCTTTACTTTCCAGGTAACCCTGACTCAGGCTGACATAGCTGGGGGAGGAGGGAGTAGAACAACCTCTCCAGGATCTCCCAGCAGCATGGTGACAGGAGAGGAACTGGGCATGCATTGTTTTTTATTCTGGTTATTGAGATCTCCCTGGGTAACATGCACACACAAAAAAATGTTCCATGGATCCTGAGTATGTATGCCAGGTCAGTTAGTCAGCAATTCTGATTCAAAAAACCGTCCGTATTCCATTACACCAATGCTTGTCCGCTCACCACCTTTTCAAAATAGAAGGAATTTAAGAGCTCATTTCTTGTAAAGGCATTTGTTGTGCAGAGGAGGGGGACTCCCAGGGAGAGGTATGGCTGGGACTAGAATCTCAGTCTCCTTATGCCCAGTTTGATGCCTTTTCCAGTATACCCCATGCTTGAATCTTAGGGTGCCAACTGGGAAGTCATTTTTCTTATATGGACTTTTATCCAGTGCTGTTTATATGGCCCAGATCATGCTGGGTAGCAGAGATACAAGGTTGGACACTACTTGATAAACAGCCCAGTGGCAAGACAGATGAATAAATTGACAGTTTATTCTACAACCTGAAAAGGGCTGGTTGCTGAGGGAACTCAGGGAGCAACACCAAGCCAAAGGGTCAGGAGATGGTAAGAGGGCTTCCCAGTATATTGAGTGAATGAGAAACAACTTATATTATTTTTTTTTCCAGAGCTGGGAATTAGAAGAGCGACCACTTTTGAGAGAGAGGTCAGGCCAGGTGCATTGCTCAGCAGGATATCCAGCTATAATTAGATAAAATCTGATGTAATTAAATGAGATGCAGTCAATGCTGTACATTTTAAGTTAAGGCTATTTAGTTGCTTTTCAGTAGTAGAAAAATTTAGTGCTTCTAGAATGAGAATGAGTGCCTCAAGAACTGTGTTTTTGGGTCCGATTTAAGCTCTATTGCTGATGGGCATATCATGAGGAAACTGCCATTCTTTCATTCCCTCATTCAAGTATTTTTTGGTGCCTATGTACCTGCTGCTTTGGTGGAAAAGGAGACATACAGGCTCTTAGTTGCTTCCTAGGGCTAAGCTGTTAGAATTTGGGCCAAATTAAAATTCCTTGACCTGTTCAGAGATGTGCACTCACTCTGGACCTAGACTACTTAGATTCAAATTCCAGCTTCACCTCTTTCCTGTTATGTTACCACATGCAGGTTAATTTGGGCTCCTTGAATCTCAGCTTCCTCATCTGTAAAATGGGGATAATATTATCGGGTTGTATTGAGGCTGAATACAACTATGGCGCATAGTGCTCATCCTAGGGTGGTCGCTATCACTGACTTCTGTTGACTCAGCGGGACATCCCAGGTTGGCATGCGCTGGGGGGACCACTGACGTGTTGATTAGAACGTGGCATTGATTACATCTCCGGCTGGGGGTGGGGAGGGGGAGTTGGATATATAAGGCCCGGGCCTGGCGCCGGGGCCTCTCATTCCGTCTTGGCCTGCACAGTGCAGGGAGCTCATTCCAGGCTGTGGCTCTGCACACCGAGGACCAGAAACAGAGCTGCCCAGCGGTGACCCGCGAGGACTCGGCGCGCTGACCGACCGGCTCCCAGCGCCCGGCTCGCGTACCCAGGCCCGGGGCGGGAGGCGAGGGGCGACCCGGCGCCCCGCTCAGAGGGCGGGGTCTGCGGCCGGCGGCCCCGCACCCCCCCGCCGCGACCGAGGCCCGGAAGGGGCCAGTCGCGCTTCCGTCTCCGCCGGGGAGGCACGGAGGGCGGAGCTGCGGCCCGAGGACGCGACGCGAGCCCAGTTCCGGCGAGGAGGCCGCGCCAGTGACAGCGATGGCGGCGGAGTCGGCGCTCCAAGTTGTGGAGAAGCTGCAGGCGCGCCTGGCCGCGAACCCCGACCCCAAGAAGGTGGGCGAGGGGGCTGCGCGGGCGGGCGGGCGTTGGGCGCGGCGCGGGCCCCTAACGGTCGCGGGGCGGCTCGGGACCCGCTGCGGCCGCGGCTGCCCGGACCCCGCGCAGGCCCCGCCGCGCTCGCGGACCGGGCTGGCGAAGTTGGCGGCGCGCTGGGCGCTCCCCGCGCCGTGGGGCCCGCACGTCGCGCCTCGGGGCCCGGCGGGCTCGGGGCGCCCGTGCAGCGGCGGGAAGGGGCGCGCTCGGGGCCGGAGCCCGCGCGCCCGGGCTGCCCCCGGTCCCGAGGGCTCGCGGCGGAGTGAAGTCCTGCCCGCTGCCCGCTGCCTGCGCGGCGTGCTGAGCTCCGTTCCTCTCCTCGCGAAACGCCCCAATTCCCAGTGTCTCTTGATGTGTGTTCGGAGGAGGAGGTGGCACTGCCCCTACGGAGTGGGGTCCGGGCTCAATGTGTGGTTCTGCGTCTCGAGGAGACGTTTCCATTGCTTTCCGGCTTGATGTTGGAGCGCTGACTTTTCCGCTTTCTCAGTGAATCCCATTCAAAACAAAACGAAACCTCCCCTCACCGCGGCCGTACTCTTGGAAACTTAGGTTGTAATTGAGAAAATACATACGGTTAGATCTATATGCTTAGAAGTTGTAGCTAGCCTTGATAGAAAGCTTTGTGCGGTTTTTCGTTCCTGCGAGGAGTGATGGACAACCATTTTTAATTGTACCAACTAGTTAAGCGCACGCACATACACACACACGTTAAATGCTGTCTTCTCGTTTCCGTCTTGCTGTTATCCAGCTACTTGATTGGCTTTGGGAGAGTGTCTAGTGGATGTTAGAATTTTTATATTGAAATAATCAGTTAAAACACCGTGTTTGACATTCTCTGCCAGCATTCTAGCTGGGAGTTGAATCTCTGAGCCCCTAGAGTCCCGTTCTAAGAAGTAATCTAGGAAAGCAGTCGAGATAAATGGTGGAGAGATTTGGGTTCTAACCCATTTACCAGCCATAGATGTTGGAAGTTTCTTGTCTGTGCTGAGTCTCTGTGTCCTCACCTGCTTTTGCTTCCTAAACTAAAGCCCCAGGCTCATAGTAAATGCTCAGGGTATGGTAATCGCCACTCTCAAGAAAAAAGAAAAAAAATTTTGAAAGGGCTCCTTTCTCCTCACTTTGTTCCTAACCTGTTATACGTGACGTTTACTCCATTTCCAAAGGCCTCTCACCATCAGATCACTTTTTTTTTTTTTTTTTGCGGGGGCGGGGGAGGGGGAGGGGGGAATGGGGGCGGGGGATTGAACCCTGGGATAGGCTCTCCTGAGTTGTTTTTTGTTTGTTTGTGTGCTTGTTGTTTGTTTTGTTTTGTTCTGTTTTTTAGGAGGCACCGGGAACCAAACCCGGGACCTCATATGTGGGAAGCAGGCACTAAGCCACTTGAGCCATATCTGCTCCCATCAAATGACTTTTAAACGCTCTTCATAACCAAGCTCAAAGATCCACCTTAAGAAGCCATTTTAGTTTTAAATCTGTGAAGACTTAATTTTTTTCAATTTGTTGTGTTATGTTTTCTGTTGCAGCTTTAGTGCCTAGTGCCCAGGCATATTTACAGGTTTCTTTTTACAATAACCCTTTGTGGACATCTAATAAACGGTCATTATTTCTGAGTACTGGTTTGTTTTTCTAAACACTGTAAGGGTTGTGACCAGTTTTAAAACCTTAAAGCAGTATTGGTCTTTATTTCCATCAGATAAAAAAAGGTCTACTTAGCATCTATAGTCATCTTTCCACTAAGGTTTAAATTTTGAAGTAGCTTTCTAGTGCTTGATGTGCATGAAATAATCAACTTAGCAAAAAGTTTGTTTGGTTTCTCATCCTACTTGAAGTGTTAGTGATTTTTGTGAGCATTTGGACTTTCTCTTCCCAGATAGAAAATCACCCTGAACTTATGGCTCAGCATTGTGAAGTGAGCATTATAGGGATGAGAATACGTTGGGAAATCATTTTTGCAAAGGGCACAGTAGTTGGCATTCAAAAATGGGCTAAGTGCAGAGGGAAAATTGCAAGCTGGCACATTGGCCTTCTTCCTCTCAACCTTCTGTTAATGCAACAAGCTCCCACAGGTTATTCTGGAAATTGCAAGTTAATTATATAGCAGTATAAAATCTGCAACGAAATCTTGAATTTAAACCATTATTAGTCAAAGGGTTGATTCCACACTTACGTTCATGGATTTTCTGGTATTAATCATTAGTGTTTAACTCTATTTTCATCTTTAACTCTCTCTATGATCCAGGCTTCCTTGGGAGAAGGTACCGGGCAGACCAAAGCCACTTGGTTTCTGTTCCTACTCTTTAATTGAAACAGTTTTCATAGCTGGTATAGTAACATAGCAGTTCTTTTTAAAGTTACCTGTCTGTGTTACATTTTGAATGCTAAAACTGCAAAGAACACAGATTGGTGGCAAGTGGAGAGCTAGAGGTCAACTGTATGAACATCTTTTACTCTTTGGGTTGAAGGTGTGTGAGAGGGACAACTGAAATTCCTAAGCTTATACTGTGCAAATGTTTGACCTTTCTCAGTGATCTGTTACCAGTTCTACAGTTGGTCGCTTGGTTTGATAACAGCAAGTTCCCACCTACCTGAGGTTGTCCAGAGTGCTTTTACCTTGTTTTTGCTCTGTTCTTTCATGAAATTCTTTGAAAATGGAAGGCCCTTTTTCTCTTGTAGGGCCAAATCTGTTTGAAAATCTTGAGGGTTTTGGTTTATCTTCAAAATCATGCCTCCTACCCAAAGTGAAACAGTGCTAGGCTTCCAGATAAACACACCTTCAGTGACATCTGTTGGCTTTGTAGAGGTCCTGGGACTCTGTTCCCTTGGTGACCTCCTTTACTATGTGGACTCTAAACTGTTTAATAATGTAATACTGGGGAGGAGCTGGTCTGCTCTGTTCCGTGTATGCAGAGGCTTAGGAGCTACTGCTCCGTTTTCTGTTCCTGTTTCCTAAGGATAGCATTATTATGTTGTATATTTCTCCTGGCTTAGTAGTACATGCCATGATAGACAAATCTGACTTACCAGCTCATTAGGCAACTTACCTAACCTCATTAGGCTCAGCTTCAATACCTGCAAAATGGGGAGAATGATACCTACTTCATAGAGGTATAATGAGGATAAAATGAGGTGACACACATAAGCACTTAAGTGTGTGTCAACTTCTACCTTCCAGGGAATGGCATTAGGGGACAACAACTTATTTTTAACTTTTTCAGTGATCCTAAGTTTTCTTTAAAGAAAAGGAATTGGCATTAATTTTCACATTCATAGATTGGATGACACGAAACACACATAAAAATTGTCCTGAGTTGGATGATGGGTGATCAAGTTTAAAATGGAGGATAATTTTCACTCAGCTGTGAAGGTGAAACTCCCCAGATATACCACTTGTCTTCCTTCTTGTTCTCAGGATTACTTGTTGATCCTATTGCACTGCCCGGAGACCCTGTTAAGTAATTATTGAAGTAGAATGACCAGAAAAACATACTTATTACTCTACCTAATAACAATATGGCATACTAATTAATATCTGGGCTGCACATTGAAAAAGTACAGATCTTGTTAGCAAATATTTAAGTGTAAAGGTAGTCACAGTTATCTCTTTTGAACTACTTGTACTTTGCAGCACTCCTTGTTTAAATACATATAAACATTTCCTAGAAAAAGGCATAGCCAATCATGACTTTCAGTAGAAATAAAGTGGGAATTGGCTGAGGAATACCTGGTTGAGGATCAAGGGGAAAACATTTAAAGAGCTGTCAGTTGATGAATGAAATGGTTAATAATAAGCATTTATAGCCTTTCAGTCACTGTGGCTAAAGACTGGCCATGGCACTGTCTCAGTGAACCCTCACAGCTTGTAAAGTAGAGACAGAGGAGGTAACTGAGGTTCAGAGAGGCTACCGACTTGCGCTAGATCCCCTGGTGAGGTGGTGACAGGGCCAAAGTGTGAAGCCTGTCTGATTCCGGAAGTCTGCCTTACCAGCTCTGCTAAACTGATTTTGACCTAGTTTAGGGGACTATAGCGGGGAAATGGAGGCAAACCCAGATCACTTTTCTAATCTACCCAGACATTTTGTGTTCACCATTAACAGCAAGGTTCTGATTCTGGCAACCTGAAATTGCTCTTGACTTTCCACTTGTGTCGAAAAACACAGTTCTATTTAACACTGCGACTCTTCCTGGAAACATGATATCCTTTTCCTGTAGAGACTTATTCCCCTTTTTACTTTCTTCTGTATCAGGTCTGTGGGTAATTTTCCTAAAATTGGTAATTTTTTCATAAATTCTCTGTCAAAACTGGAGCAGAATGATAGTTGTTGATAGCTTTTATTCAAGTGATGGCTTTTGATTCTCTTCTATTAAGTCTTATTTCCTATTGGTGTAGCAAAATGATTGAAAACATGGGCTCTAAAGTTGATCCTCAGGCAAGTAACTTAACTTTTCTGAGCCTGTTTTCACATTTGTAAACTAGGGATAATAACACTACTTATTACTGTAAAATGCTTATCCCTGAGTAAAGACTCAACTGTCATGTATTTTCTTTGTTCCAATGATTGGTTTCATATAAATTAACATTTAATGTTTTATTCTCTCTGTAGCTTTTGAAATACTTGAAGAAACTCTCCGCCTTGCCTATTACAGTAGACATTCTTGCGGTAAGTTGTGTAACTTTGAATATTATAAAACTATATTCCATCCCCTTCCCACTGGGAGAGATGGTAGAATGATGTTTAAGAACATGGGCTTTGGGCGTGAAAGGAGGCAGACAAAAAGGCCACATGTTGTATGATTCCATTTATATGAAATGTTTAGAATAGGCAAATCCGTAGAGACAGAACGTAGATCCAGCGGATAAGGGGAATTGGGAGGAGCAGAGTTTCTTTTTAGGTTGATAGAAATGTTCTGGAATTAGTAGTGCACAATATTGTGAGTGTTGTAGAAGCCACTGAATTGTACACTTTAAAGTGGTTAAAATGATGAATTTTATGTTATGTGAATTTTATCTCAATTGAAAAAAAAAAAAAGAAAGAATATGGGCTTTGGCACCAGCCAGTCCTGGGTTCACATCCAAGCTCTGTGGCTTTAGGCTGCCTCTCCTTAGTAAAACGGGGCTGTTGTAAGGCCCTGAGCCCAGTGCCTGGCAGTTGCCATGATTGCACTTGTCATTATTGTTGTTAAAGTTCTAGAATTAAATGCTTTTCTTCCTCTCAATGTTGGTATACTTTACTATTGTGTGTCGTTAGAGATTTGAGGCAAAGACACACAGTAATTTTGCATAGTGACTTGTCAAAGCAGGAGGCCTTATTTCTTTAGAAAATGTGAGTTAGTTTCACATTCCTCTAAACAATTCCTTTCTCTCAAATTTGTAGGAGACTGGGGTCGGAAAAACAGTGAATAGCTTGCGAAAACACGAGCACGTTGGAAACTTTGCCAGGGACTTAGTGACCCAGTGGAAGAAGTTGGTTCCTGTTGAACGGTAAGAACATTTCTCTTTATTTAGGTTTGTTAAAGTAGAAAAAATAATTTTCAGCTTTTTGAATATTTAAGTTTCCCAATTTTAAAATGTGGCTGGCTGTATCTCTGAGCATAACCCATTTTCTTTCTTCCCAGGACCTTGTTGTTACTAACTCTGCATCCTCTTCATGTCTTTTGTGATCTGTCACAGATCAGGTTCTGTGATCTTGTTCTCTAAAACAGGATTCCACTGAGATTCATATCTGCTTTTTCTTTTATTTCAGGAGCACTGAGCCTGATGAACAGGATTATGAGAAGAGCAATTCCCGAAAGCGCCCGAGGGATGCTCTTCAGAAGGAGGAGGAGATGGAGGCGGACTACCAAGAAAACTGGAAAGCCTCTGGTAGCCGACCTTACAGCCCTGATCACAGACAGAAGAAACACAGAAAACTCTCGGAGCTTGAGAGGCCTCGCAAAGTCTCTCACAGTCTCGAGAGGAGAGATGAGAGAAAGAGGTGCCACAGAGTCTCGCCAGCTTATTCTTCAGACCACGAGTCTTCTGATTATGGCCATGTTCAGTCCCCTCCATCTTCTGCTAGTCCTCATCAGATGTATGTGGACCATTCCAGATCCCCCGAGGATGATCACGAGCCCTTTGTTGCACAGCAGAAACCTGGAAAAGGCCATAGTAACACCTTTCAGGACAGACTGGGGACCAGTCAAGAACGACACCTGAGTGAGCCCCAGAGTAAAGGGGTTGTGAGCCAAAACAAAGAGCACAGATCTTCCCACAAGGAAAAACGCCCAGTGGATGCCAAGGGAGACGAGAAGTCCTCTGCTTTGAGCCGAGAAAAATCACACAAGGTCGTCTCCAAAGAGGAAAACCGAAGGCCACTCTCAGGGGATAGCACAAAGGAGAAACCACCCTCTAGTGCTGCCAAGAAAGAGAAGGAAAGAGAGAGCGGCAGTAGCAAGAAGAAGTTTTTGCCTCCCCTGGAGGTTGCTTCAGACAACCACCTTAAAAAGCCAAAGCACAAAGACTCAGAGAAAACCAAATCAGACAAAAACAAGCGAGGTCTAGACACCTTAGACCTAGGAAAAGGGGCAGGAGACCTGTTACCCAAGGTGAAAGAGAAGGTTTCTAGCTCTCTAAAGACTCAAGAGGGGAAAGTGAAAACTTCTAATTTGGATAGAAAGTCAGTGGGCCCGCTCCCTAAAGTTGAGGATGCAGATATGGATGATGAATTCGAGCAGCCCACCATGTCTTTTGAGTCATACCTCAGCTATGACCAGCCCCGGAAGAAAAAGAAAAAGATTGTGAAAACGTCAGTGACTCCACTTGGAGAAAAAGGACCTAAAAAAACTGATTCTAAAAGCACTAGTAAAAACTTGGACTTGGTTCAGAAATTACCTAAGGTGAATGAAAGCAAGTCAGAGAAGTTACAGCTGCCTGGAGCCGATTCAGCCAAGCTGAAAAAGGTAACCCTTCAGCCCCTATGTGGTTTTCCATTCAGAGCATCGGGCCCTGCACAGATCACAAGATCTGCCCTGCCACTGCTTTGTTGAATTCCAGTTTTCTGTCATTTTCTCCAGCCTCAACTAGTTGCCAGAATAGGTAGTAATTAATTAAGATACCTTTTTTCTGAGGTATCCCCTTGTGATGGACCTGTCTGGATTGATTTCCTGACTTGTCAGATGTGCCCGTTCCCTCTCCTACAGCCTGGATCTGTGACATGTGCTTAGTTAAAATTGTTAGGAATTGATGGTGGGGAAGAAAGCTGTGCTTGTAGAAAGGGGCTCTCCATCCACTGGTCTCTCTCCTCTGTAGGTCCCCACCGATTCATTGCCAGTGTTGCCAGACCTCCCGTTACCCATGATACAGGCCAATTACCGTCCACTTCCTTCCCTTGAATCAATATCCTCCTTCCAACCAAAGCGAAAAGGTACGTTTCCCTATCATTTTTTTTTTTTAAAGATTTATTTATTTTATTTATTTATCCCCCCCTTGCTGCTTGTGCTGCTGTGTCCATTCGCTGCGTGTCTTCTCTGTGTCTGCTTATCTCCCCCTTGCTGTGAGGTCTTGCCGCATCAGCCCACGGCGCGCGCAAGCCGGCCTGCCCTCACAAGGAGGCGCCGGGAAGCGAACCTGGGGCCTCTCATATGGTAAACAGGTGCTCTATCCATTGCGCCACACCCGCTTCCTGCCCACCGCACCACTCAGGCCGGGGTGCCCTCACAAGGAGGCCTCGGGATGTGAACCCGGGCCTCCCATATGGTAAACGGGGGCTCTATCCACTGAGCCACACCTGCTTCCCCCTATCTTTTTTTAAAATGGGAGAAAGATTTTAAAAATTCACTATCTGTGACCATAACATTATCACCATAACATCAGAGTTTGGTGCATTTCCTAAGCTTACAAGTTCTGGGGTTTGATGTCTTGGGTTTGAATTCCAGCTCTTCCTTCTGCAAGTCATATGATCCTGAATAATTTCTTAAGTTCTTTGGACCTTAATTTCATATTCTGTAAAATGGGAGTAAAAATATCTGCCTCATAGGATTGTTAAGTGGATTAAAAGTGATAATGCCAGTGAAGCTTTTTGGGTTTTCACACAGTAAGTGTTCAATAAATCTTAGCTGCTGCTGTTATTAATAGCCCTTTCTCTATACAAATTATGTGTGCTTTTTATCTTAAAGGAGAAAGATACCTAGTTTTAATAGCAAAAGAATCAGAAGCCACATAAGTGTCCACCAGCAGGAGACTAACAGTTAGACAAATCGTGGTCCATCCATACGGGGGCATCTTATGCAGCTATAAAAAATGTGGTCAGTCTTCTGACATGGAATGATTTCTAAAATGTGTGTGGAGAAAGTCATGTGTGTAGTGAGTGTTATTTGGTTAAAAAGGAATAAAATATATGCTTGCTTTTGCATAAACTCTGGAAGGATACACAAGATGCTGGTAACATTGGTTGCCTTTGAGAAAGGGAGGTGGAGGAATGGGGTGGGAAGGAGAGTTGTCACTGTGGCTTTTTTGGTACCTTTTGCAATTTCCTTTTCTGTTTTTTCTTGCTCCACAGCAGTCTCTTCACCCCAGGAAGAGGAAGAAGCTGGATTTACTGGACGCAGAATGAATTCTAAGATGCAGGTGTATTCTGGTTCCAAGTGTGCCTATCTCCCCAAAATGATGACCTTGCACCAGCAGTGCATCCGAGTGCTCAAAAACAACATCGATTGTAAGTCACACACTTCTCTCTTGTTCTCAAGCACATTGTAGTACTGAAAATGTTATCACTATGTGGCTTGGCTCCTATTCAACACTTTCACCTTTAATTCCCTGCAGCAATCTTTGAAGTGGGAGGAGTCCCATATTCTGTTCTTGAACCTGTTTTGGAGAGGTGTACGCCTGATCAGCTGTATCGCATTGAGGAATACAATCACGTGAGTATCGTGTTTGGGTGGGAAGAGGACAGTTTTCTTGCTTGTATCTCCAAGCACAGCCTTGTTCTGTGAACCTGCCATGGCCAACGGGCAGCACAAAGAACAGATCCTTTTTCTGGACATGTTCGTTTTGCCTCTGGGCTTTTAAACAAGCATATTTTTAGCATCTGCTCCTGGCATCATAAGTGGGCCTCTTGGGCTAGAATCAAGGTGGGATTCAAAGGGAATGAAAAACACTTCCAACAGCTCCCTTTAGATTGCCTAGTCACAAAGGTCAAGGGAGAATTCTGGCAGCAGAGCACCTGGGATCCAGGGTGGGGACAGTGTCTTGTGTTGACACTCGGGTGTCTGGTGAATAGTGACATCCAGGTCTATCCAAAAATCCTTCTTGTAATGATGCTGGGATATACTCATTTGACTGTCTTAGCTGTCTCTCTCTAATTCAGAGGTAACTATAATATAACATCTCTTAGGCAGCCCCTTCCCCATTATAGTTCATTGTAGTGCTGGGGGAATACCTGGATTTGACTTCATCCCAGATCTACCCTTTACCAATTTCCTAAAGGAAAAGTCTGCCTTAAACCAGCTTTTGTGTTGTCTTCTCTACTAGCCCCATACGCCCCCAATAGCAACTAGCACGTTCAAAATTCATGCTCTTTACCACTGCCTCAGGCTGCCTCTTTCCACTGCTCCTTCCTCTTCTCTCCCAAAAATTAGGTCAACACTCCCCCCACTTCAAGAGGTCACCTTCGAGGATCTCAATTCCAGAGCAATCTAGCCTTTGAGCTGTTAGGACCACCCAAGGATAACTGCTTATTATTCCCCGGCACACAT
>JAQZBX010056817.1:0-18093 GCA_029593785.1 Cabassous unicinctus
GTACTTACTGATACCTCCAACAATGCAGGATTCATTCTTACCTCCCCATTTTCTTTACTGGGCTCTTCCTTTTTCCAACAGGGAGAAGTGTGGTTCTCACTAGTCATATTATATTTACTTATTTGCTCAGTTCTAGAATTCACTCAAAGTGGTTTCAGAATTGCTAACCCATATCACTGTGAAAAACAAGTGTAATAACAAGAGTAAAATTATTATTTATAGCTCTTTTTGTCTTTAGCCTTTGGCTATATAGTCAAAGGATTTTTAGAGAGGAGGGATGCACATATTGGCCACATTCTCCTCACCAAAGCAAGTCAAAGATTCCATGAAAATTCAAGGTGATTGTGGCAGAGAAATGTCCTCCATTTCCTGATGGGAGGAAATTTCCATTGCAAAGTAGGTGAATATAGTCCAGGGCAGAGAACTGGACCATTTTTTTTTTTTTTGCAAGCAATTTACCACAAGTATTCTGAAAGAGATGTGATGAGAGAAAATAACAGGATGGATGATTATAATTTACATTAAGGAAAAATTCAAGGCATTTCAAGGAAGAATCCTTGAAGCTGAGGCATAAAGTTTGAGTTAAGAATGAGAGTAATTAAGAGAATAGCAGGATTTACTCGTAGATACCAAGGCAGGATGAATATAATGAAAACAATGTGATGATTCTAATGATAATAGAATCTATCAAATGTCTACTTGCACACTGATCACTTGACAAGCAATTTCCCATCACATAATCCTCATAACAAACTTGTGAGAAAGGTATGGTAACCATCATCTCTTTATGAATGGAAAAATGCATAACTTGCCAAGGTTACAAATTTGACCCAGTATAGAACTGGAATTTTAAATCAAGAATGCACATGAATTTCTCTCCATGAGAAAATATCTATTTCTAGCTATGTTTCCTCTAGAGACTATGCCACAGTTCAAACATGTCTTGCAAAGTGTATGAATGATTTTTCAAATAGCAAATTGCATAAATGTTCATAATAAAGATTGTCCCAGGTGCATAAATTATACTGAAAAATCCTCCTCAACTAATTCTCTTTTGAAGAGGAAATCCATCGGATTATACACAGTAGCTAGACTTGGTCTAGGAAAGTTTTCAACTAGAGTTTCTCCACCTTGTCTAAACATTTTAATCACATGGATAGGAGTTTTAAAGCATCCTGATGCAAGGGCCCCATGTGAAACAAATCAAATTAGAAAGTCTAGAGTTGAAACCCAGGAACCAGTATTTTTATTTTCAAGCTCCAAGTAATTCTTAATGGACATTCATGATAGAGACTCATTTTAGACTAAGAGAGAACTTAGTCTAAATAGAAAATAACATTAATGAGCCTGCAAAAACAAAACATTAGCCTGAGTTTGTCATTTATAATGTGCTATTCTCCAAGGAATAAGTTTAATCTTTGTGGTTGGCTTGAAAATTATCATAATAACTTAATTATGCATTCATTTATCCATCTTATTCACATTTATTGGTTGCATGCTCTTAATTAAAAAAAAAAACATTTGTTTGTACTTATTGCAGTAGACTTTATTATAAACTTAAAAATAATTGTTGAGTGCCTTATACATAAAAGGCAATATAGTAGTCTTTATGAGGGATACAAGGAACATTTCTCCTAGGAACTTATTGCATAAGATATTAAAAACACATACATAAATACAATAATTTTTTAAAAATAGATTTATATGAAAAATAGGTATGAAATTTCATAGGAATTGAGGACGGAGAACTATAATGTCTGATTGTGGATATCAGGGAGGGATTTTTGGAGGCGACAGCATTTAAGCAAGGCTATCATGAATAGGTAAACTTGCTGATGCAATGTGGATTAAAATAATCATGTATTAATAGAGTCTTGCTTACTTAATAGCAAGGCATCAGCCATTTTGAATTGTTCAGAAAGCCAGAAATGATGCTTTTCAAGTTCTCTTAGGAAGAGCCTAATAATGACTCAGAAAAAAAATCAATAGCTTTGGAAACTCTATAGCAGCACCAGAAATTCTAGCTAAAGTGTTAACAGAGATTAATTAGTTCCATCTTTTAAAATGGAATGTCATTTGTGCTTTATTATATTATCATTATTGAGCCAATAAATGGAAAATTTTCAAAATTAATAGAAAGCCTAAATTTTCAAAAAAAATACCTTTAATTCAATTTCACTTGTTCTTCATATTTAAACTATCAAATACTTCATTGCAGATTGCCAAGTAGGCCTGATTTAATAAAAAAGATGACTCTTGCAATTATTACATTAATTATTTGTGTGTAAATCTAAAGCAGTGAAGAATACAATATTTGGAAATTGGTTATTATCTTGAGTGATCACCACCCTAATGTTTGCACTTTTAACCTGTTTAGCAAATTATTCGTTACTCTTTCTTCAGAGTGTATAAAAAGGTTATCTTAATGGCTTTAATTATGTATGGCTTATCAGGTATTTTTTAAATGCTAGAAATAAATGATTGCTGTTATTCTCTTAATGATAATAGGGTTTAACTTCTCTCTCACCTCAGGATTAAAGAAATCGTCTGACTACTAAGGATGGTGTTATAGGGAGGAACTGTTTATGAGGAATAAATTTAATTACTTCCTAAGTAACATGTGAATTAAGGAAAGGCTTCCTGGAAATAGTAAGGGCCTTATTCTCTATGTTGGACATTTGATGTTCTTACAAAGGGTTTCTTGACAGCCTTCAACTTCTGTAATTTTACAAATAAATCCAGAAATACTATCCTAGTGAGTTATAGTGTACTTTCTTTTCCATTCACTCATACAGTTCACAAATATCTAATGATAATATACTATACACAGGTGGTTATATTAGATTATGTTTATTATGTGGAAGAAGGTAATTTGAGATGAATTTTTTTTAAGAAAAGAAGAATGGAAAATGTGGTTATCCATGACTAAATATGTAGATATTTATGAATTTGGGCCAATGGGCAATATAATGGTTCTTAATATAAGTTAGTCACTGATTGCAATGCTTTGAATAAAACTTTTATGATATAAAGCTAAAAAACTGTTTTCACTGGTTTATTTAAATATCAGCATAACATTAAAATTACATTAAAGCTTCCAAATCACAACTTTGAGAGTTAAAAAAATTGACCCAGCTTGATATAATAAGTTAAAAATGCAAGCAAGTTTTGAGAATTATCTCTTATTAGAATTGCTAGAATTCTCTCAAGAAGGTCTAATAATCTTTCAATCAGAATTCTATTGTCACAGATTCTTTTTCCTTTTCCCAAAGAAGAGTCTATCCCTAAATAAATCTTTCTCTTACAGAAACCATAATGCCATCTACTGGCAGCCTCCAAAATTTTGTAAATATTTAAACAAAAGAATTTTTATTAAATGAATTTAAAATTAAAAATATATTTTAAATAAAAATATTTCTGGACTCAGAAATAAGCATGCATATTATCATGTTGAGGTTTTTCTACACGCACACAACATTTTATTACCATCATTTTCAAACCACAGTATAAATATTATAATTATCAAATGGAGAATATCATCCCAAAGGTCTTACTAATTTGAAGGGGTAAATCTCCCCTAAATTAAAAAAAAAAATCAGAGTCAAAATAATATTTTTAAATATTTCTAAATATCATTAGATAACCAATTTACTTCCTAACTTAATATTTAGTTCCAAAGAATATTGATGGAGACTGTACACAGTGGAGACATGAGAATTTTATGAAAAACTGATTTTATGATAAAAGAATGCAGGAAAATCACTTTGAAATTCTTAGTTAAGTAATTAATTTAATCAATAATACTTTTGGAAGAAAAGCTTTAAAAATGTATTGCTAACAAATATTTAATTACTCTTTTTAAATAGTTATGACTTAATATTGAACTTATAGCTCTAATATTATAAATACACATATTCCAGATGTTTTATTCAATTGATTCTACAGTAAAAGAAAATAACGAACATGAAAAATCAACTTTAGATTTTAAAGTACCAATTAACTTTCCAAAATTAATGCATGCATCATTTTAATGGTTTACTACAAGCATATTCTTATTCTTTTATTATTGTTCCATGCATAATTTTACATATTTATAAGGTTTAATTCTCCAGTCTTACCAAGAGTGGAATTCACACAAAGATTACAAAAGCTTTGAGAATGGATTCATATCATGATTTGTGTTATCAAGGCACCCAATCCCCCTAAATTTTGCAAAGAATTCATCCCCTAAGTCATCAGTAGGAAGCTTTCCGGGGGAAGACTTCAAGCAACCAAACCATCCTATGAATGTGCATAATGTATGCTAAGAATGCATTTCAGGAAATCTTGAAATCTTGCCATGTCTTTTTCAGTTAAAGTACTAGAAGAGTACTTAAAAAAAAAACTCCTATCAGTCCAGAAAGGCATTTCTAATGGACTGTTATTAACAAAGTTCTCAGAACTCTGGCTCCAGCAAAGACATAAAGGTTAAAAAATTGCCTGGGCAGCCTTACTCTATGATCATCTCATTTTAAATGTAGATTGTCAGCAACTTTGAGCCATGCATGTTCATGATAAAGTTTAGAGAAATGAGATGATCTGGAGGAATAGGAAGGAAAAATATAGAACATTTCTTGCACAGAATATTAAGTGAGAGCAAAAAATATTAGTTAATAGCCCAGCTTAAAATTTGTTATCATTCTTATACACAGACAAAAACATATTATTAATGTATTTTCTAATTGTTTCATGTATATGAATATCTGGTACAATGTTTTTTATTTAAATGTTATAATTTGCAACAAAGCATACTCCAATTTTAAGAATCAATATGAAATTATTCATTCTAAAGGAGTTTTTAAACTGCTTTCAGCAATGCAAAAGAGAGGTTAACACTAATACTGTAAAGACAATTGAAATTAACTTATGCACATCTACATATTTCTCTTATTGCTTAAATAAAAATATATATATAACAAAAATATCTTGCCTTTGTAAAAGAAAGTGCCTTAGTTTAGATCACAGAATAATTTTTTTAAAAAAGGAATTAAAATTCGGCATAACAACTACTCTTCTTTCCACCCTGAGAAAATTTTCAGGTAGCCAACTGTTTTGAAATAAATTTCCCTGCAGTTGCTATAGTGATGATAATAAAGTTCTTGCCTCTATTTGTGTGATAGAGGTTCCTAACAGAACACTTGAAAAGGTAAGCTAATCAAAATGAAGACACTGTTAGATCTCATCTTCAAGGCAGCCTCCTTGAATTTAGTTCACAATTACAGGACTCAACCATTGTCGACAATTTTATTATATGTACATTATCATAATCTTTCTCCATGTAGCCCTGAGAAATTATGTAGCAGAGATGAATTCTCTTTTTTTATATTACAGGTTAAAGTCATTGGACAAAGAATATTTAAGTTAATTCTGGACATTTTGTGAGAAAAATCAATGATTGAATCAAAGATACTACTCCATTAGCTATTTTTGTCTATTACAAAGCTTTATTTTTCTAACAGAACAATGATTGTATGTTATTTTGCTTCAATGCTACACATTGTT
The DNA here is from genome assembly GCA_029593785.1 of Cabassous unicinctus. Classification (NCBI taxonomy): domain Eukaryota; kingdom Metazoa; phylum Chordata; class Mammalia; order Cingulata; family Chlamyphoridae; genus Cabassous; species Cabassous unicinctus. The sequence goes on from JAQZBX010056817.1 coordinate 5,542, forward strand.
CAAGTCTCATTTCATCTCAGTGTTGATGCAAACTAAAGAGCTTAAAAGCAGACAGTTACTTGTCAAACTGGATGAAGCATCAAAGACATGTCACAGATAAAGCAATATTACTTAGATACATGTTCTACTACAATGATATAAAAAAGTAATGCTATTTACCTTGAAACATTTGGGAAATTTAAATAGCTTTAAAATTGTTGGTTCAGAGAGAAAATATGCAAAACATCCCATAAAAGAATAAAATGCATTTTATGTCATTTTGATAAATAAGCAGAAATGTTTATTCTGACTCTCAATATAGAAATAGCTATTTAAAAATAACAATCTCAGTCCAGGAAAGTGTTTTACCAAAATACTTACCATACTTCTCAATCATGGTTATATTATAAAGATGCACAGTGCTGGCAGGCTCCAAGTTCCTGTGGTTATTTTATTTCATAAGCATACATATTCTTTTTTTTTCTTCATTAGCTCCTAAGAATGGCCCTCTTGCTAATAAATAAGATATATTCTAAATGACGTATATTAGTTTTCCATTGGCGTCACAAATTACGACACATCTATTAACTTAAAACAGCACCTTTTTTTTTTTTTTTAGATCAGAAGTCCAGGCACAGTGGATCTCAGGCTCCACTCAGGGTATTCTAGGGCTGAAATCAAGGTGTCAGCTGGACTGAGTTGTCATCTAGAGATGCTGGGGAAAAACTCCTGTTAATGTTATTCAAGTTACTAGCAGAATCCAATTCCTTGTGATTTGTAGGCTGAGGTACTGGTTTCCTTGCCGGCTATTTAGCTTCTAGAGACTACCTGCATTCAAGCCACATGGCCCCCTTTACATTCAAAGACAGCAAGAGAAAATATTTCTCCTGTGGAATCCTCCTCCCTTGCTCTGAATCTCTGTCTTCAGGGAAAGCCCAACTCATTTTAAGCACTCACCTGGCTTGGTAAGTGTCGCCTCAAATAATATCCCTTTCTTAAGTCAACTGTGATATCTAATGTAATTTAGTAATGGGTGTAAAATCTATCAAATTCACAGTCCTGGGAATTATATAGAGAGGGGATGGGGTTCATGAGGGCCATCTTAAAATTTTGTCTGCCTTATGGTGTAAATGTATTTGGTTATTCCATGAGATAGTGGTGACTTTTGTCATATAGACTCAGGATAGATTGCACATAATAAAGTGCTGTCTAAGAATTTGATTTTAAAACTTAGTTCATACTTTCTTTCCAAGATGAAAGAAAAGTGTAACTGATATTGGGAACCATTAGCATTCATATAGCATTATGTAAAAAGAAGGAGGTAATTGGATCCGTCTTTCTTTCTAATATCAACCCTAATAGAAGACAGTAATAACCCAGAATCAAATGGCACAAGGTGTGACCCAAGTAGCTTGGTCAAGAATTCTAACACACCTCAGTTTTCATGCCACTTTTTTCTTTACTGGTGGACCTGTCAGCAGGCTATTTAAGTGCAGACATTAAAGTAGAACTGCATATAAGAGTCAATTTTTTTTCAATACCAAGTTAGGGAAAGGTGTTATGTATATCTGAGCATCACCTTTAGAATCACATAAAATGGATTTGACTTTGTGTTCTGTCTCTTACAAGTTTTGTGATCTTGAACAAGCTAACACCCTTTTGAGCATCACTTTTCTTAACTGTAAAATGGGGATTATAATAGTGCATCACATGGTTTTTTGTGAAGATGATTGAGACAATGCATATATCACACTTCCTGCAATAAACTAAGTGTTCAATGAATGGTAGTTATTATCGTTATTTTTGTGGTCCTTGTTGTTATTACTACTCAAGACTTTATGTGAGATATTAAAAGAATCATGAAAATTACTAATGATTGAATGTCTTCTATAAATTATACTTGGTGCAATATATCGATGATTTTATTAATCCTCATAGCCCTTTATGATATAGATACCATATTCTCCTTTGTGTACATAAGGAATCTAATTAATTATAAGACTTGCTCAAAAACCAAAATGGGGAAGTGGCAAAGGCCTATGCTCTCAGTCACTCCTTGTCACTACAATACCTCTCCTGAAAGCCATGAAAGCCCATTTCTTCTAATGACCTGGGAAGTAAATGGCTGCCTACATCTTGACACTGAAAAAACTAGAGAATTGCCCTGTCCAATGGAACAGGTAGAAGAGAAAATTACTTAAAAGTAATACTCTCACATACCCTGGGACACAGAGAAGCCACGTTGGACAAGGACAGTGCAAATCAGAGCACCCAAGATAAGCTAGATCAAGTCTACAGTTTTGGTGAAAGTAAATCAGTATGGGTTTTCATTAGCATTCTGTCTCAGTTAACCAGGAAACTAGGGATTATCTAAATATATGTAATTACAAAATTTAATGTGTGGTTCCTAATACTATCAGAGAACATACCAAAAACTGAGCCAATAAATCTTACCATTTGCACAAAAGTCCTATTACAGTACTGGTGGTTTCAATCCATGTAACAAATACTAAGTCCTCTTGGTGACACAATCAATTGTGTTCAAATTTCTGATAAAATTAATAATTTATTTTACTGTGGATATTTTAAACCAGAAGTTTATATGTAAAATATGTATTTTCCCAAACAGCATATGTTCATAGGCCAGTGATGTGAAGCCATAACCTGACCAATGACATTAAGGTCATGAGTAAACATATGGTCTGCCACAGTGACTCAATTAACCATCCATCAATGTAATTGCATAATACATCAGAAGAGGTAGTCTCCCACCATTGGAGGGTCAGCATCCCATGTTAAATTTAACAGGAAAAAGAATAACTTTGCTATTGTACATGTGGCTATATCTTTTTAGAATGTTCAAAAACAACACATTTTATATTGCATTTATACTTTTCTTTTGACAAACTGACTTCTGCTGGTTAAAAAATGTTTCTTCTTTAATAAGCTGATGTAGGTGAATAGCACAATGTACAAGGATAGTACTTAAATCAATTCTAATCATATTAATCTTGATATAAGAAAGAAGATATATCATTTAAATATTATGTAAATGATGTATAATGTTAACATGTTACAAACTTCTAAGAAGGGGCATAGCCAAACTGATTTATGCAAGCATTCCAGATACTGAATCTTTCTAGAATACTATACATGAAAAAATAATGATAGCACCCACTTATTACTAGTACAGTATATGTTCTGGAGTCAACCTAGATGGGAAATAAGATATTGAAAGAGCTTGAAAACATGAGCAAATAAGCTTAGTGCTGGATTTATACTTTATTATCAAGATGTAGTTGTTGAATCTGGAAATGCCAGGTTCCTATCTGACATGCTTCCCCTTCATTTCAGGTTCATATTCTGAAAAAATTGTTCCATGTCATTAACATTATAGATATTCACCCACACGCCTTAGTGTAAAGGGAAAATGTTGGTGTGGACTAAAAGGGGCTATTTTAGTTGATAGATATAGAGTTGCCATTTGCATTTTATGTAGCCTACATTACCTTTTGAGAGAGGAAGTAACTTGGCCAGAGCCCTAATATTACATGATTTTTGACATGGAAAACAACCATTCCATGAGATTTATTTTTCTACTTTATCGGAATTTGAGCTTTCACTCTATAAATTGATTTTTCTACATCATTTGATGTAAAATCTTACTGGATTTATGATAATTTTAGAATAAAGTATAATATTTAACACTAAATAATTAACCAGAAGAATGAAATGTTAGCCATATTTAGCTTCTAAGAAAACAAAAGCTAAATATGGTTAACTCATTGACTACCAGTTGTGTTAGGTAATAGTAAAACAAAAACAAGGCAAGGATAAGGAATGAGCCCAGCTTCAAAAATTGTTTTTCTTGCAGAAACTAAACCATTGTGGTCCTCAGCTCTGATGAGGATGGTGAAATTGTTTGAAAAAGAAATGAGGAACTGCATTAGAAAGAACCTTTCAAGTACTAAAATTAACTTGAAAAGCCAACATTCACACCGACACTATTTACCCAGTTGGGCCCAAATAGGAATTATTCCCTATTTGGAAATTGCTAGACTTCCCATTAAGGGAGATAAATTTGCACTATCAACAAACCTGTATAAACTACTAATAATTCTTTAACGTTAAGTGTACTTTCCTTACTATTTTTTCCAGATGTAGAGATTTAATCAAAGAGTAAAGTCATTTTGGACTTTGACACTCATAAGAAAACACCTTCTGCCACCACTTCATGGCATTAATGGAAAGCCCTGAATGCTGCTAAGGCTTTCCTTGCTTATCAAAATCTCTGCCTTGTTAAACAGGTCATGCATTCAGAACCTATATGTATAATGTTCTACTCACACAAAAGAAAGGCAGCAGTTTCAATGTTTCATCTGTGCCGATGCCAAAGCCATTCAAAGAGGTTAAGATGGCAAATGCCAGCATGTCATCTGGCTTGCTTTTACCATTATGGTTGAATGTGCAGGCAAGCCTGGTTCAGTGCCATAGCACTGAAGAAATGAAATTTTTATAGCATTATTCTGATGGTATATCATGCTTTCCTCTGTAAAAAAAAAAACAAAACATAAAACGTGGCATAGAATTGACAGTGGTTTTCATAATAAAATAAAATTACTCTGTTGTAATAAAATTCCTTTACATTTCACTTTGAATGATGTTCCCACCTTTACTTGTGACTACATGAAGGCTATATTTGCTTCCACAAATCCATTATTCCACATCCAAGCTTATTGAAACTTTCACTCAATTATTAATCTTTTCTCCCTTACTTTAGGTGTTGATTTTTAAAATAAGGGTTGGGAGGCAGCTGGGTTCAGAATCACTAGGAGTTGATTGAAGAATTCCACATAATCTCTGTGGAAATACTGATATATTCACCCTCCAGTCAAGTTACCAGGTAAGAATAATTGCCATGGAGAGCTTCTGACCCATGTGCACTTGTGTAACTTTAAGTTCAACATCATGAGTCATTAGAGAAATGCAGAGTCCACAATGAGTTACCTAAAAGTGTATAATTACAAGTGCTGACAGGGATATGAGGCAAACTGTCAGACATTGCTGATGAATGTGTAAGATGGTACAATCACTATGAAAAATGGTTTGGTAGTTTCTTATAAATTTACCAGCTATCCCACTTCTAGGTATTTGCCCAAGGGAAATGAAATGAATGTTAATACAAAAACCTGTCTCTGAATATTATAGCAGCTTTTTCATAATAGTAAAAACCTGGAAGCAAACTAAATGTCTCTTAAGGGAGGAATGAAAGAAACAAAAGTTATATAATCATAAAAGGAATACTACTCAGCAATGAAAAGGGATAAAATATTAAGAAGGGCAACATGAGAGAATTTCAAATGCATTAGGATAATTGAAAGAATCCAGACTCAGAACGTGACATATTCTATAATTCCATTTATATGTCATTTTAGAATAGCAAATTTTAATTTTGGGCAACTAGGTGAGCTCTGGAGTGGAAACAATAATGTCTTTCTTCTCTGCAGCAGCAAAAGTACTACGGTATGGATTCTAGAGATGAAGACTGCTTGAAATTCTTGGAAGTGGTAAGGAGATCAGAAAGGCAAAGTGATGAGATGTATAGATGTATGGTGATGTGGTGGCAATAAGAAAAAGCAAGACACCAAGTAGCTTGTCCCAGAGTTTGGAGGAGGCAGTGCCCTGGGAAATGTGCATCAATAACAGGAACATATATTAAAACAGGGCTAATTTCCTGTAATTAGGATAAAGGGAGCTGCTGCCAAATAATTTTTATATATGAAGAAAGTGAAAGCCTATAATGCTAAGTGAATAAATCTCTTCCATACCAATTATACAACTATGACATATCCACCAATGGTATGGACAGCATTTTAATCATTTATTTCCGTACTCAAGCTCTTATATAGTCTAATGAGTGTTTCTAAATAAATAATAGATTCTTTAGGTTTTTTTCTACTTGAAGCTTTTTCTGAAATTTCTTTCTATAGTAGGGAGTAGGGTAAGATGTACTGAAGATTGAGGATCATTTTGATGAGGCAGTGTTTTACTAGATTTCTTATGGCTTGCCAAAATTAAAGGAGACCAGGAAGCTTGTCCAGCTAGGTGTGGAAAGCACCATGTTATAGCAGAGAGGCAATGGTGGCCATGGAAGATTTGACAGTGCAGAATTGGTCCAATAAGTAAATATATGGAGAATAATGGGAGCCAGAGTTGTCACTCTTGTAGAATGGATCTCTATATATGGAAAAAGAGAAAATTAGAATAAACGCTGTGGTTTTGGGTTGGAGTTGGAGATATCAGTGTAAACTCATGGTTTTTAATATACATAGTTAGTGAGGTAATTGCATAGATAGATAAAAACAGATGGTAAATAGATGATAGTGAAATAGATATATGTGTGTGTAAATTCATGTGTGAGTGTGGGTATATCTATCCACTGACAATATATGGGAGCAAGAAGATCTCAAAAGCAATGAGCTCACCTAGGACCTAGATCATGGTTCCTAAACACCATGCTCTAACAAAAGATACCAGTGCTCCTTAGGGATATGAGAAAAGATAATTCTTTTGGGAGGAGGAGCTTAGGCTTGGAAAGTACTTGGTGAGCCTGGAACAGTTTATTCTGGCAAAAAATAAAAAAATTATGCTAAAATAATTATGCTATCCAAAAGAGAGAGAGAAACCAGCTTGAAGGGGTTCCCATTTACAAAATCTGAGATAATTTGAACATTAAGACACATAATGATTCCTTTTTAAGACCAAATAATATTCCTTTATAAGTATATACCACATTTGGTTTATCCCTTCATCTGCTGATGGACACTTGGGCTGCTTCCACCTTTTGGCAATAGTGAATAATGCCACTATGAATAACAGTGTGGAAATATCTCTTTGAATACCTGCTTTCAATTATTTTGGGGATAGTCTTAGAAGTGGGATTACTGTATCGTATGGTAATTCTATACTTAACTTTATGAGGAGCTGCCAATCTGTTTTCCACAGTGGCATTTTACTTTCCAATCTACGATGTATGAGGGAGGGTTCCTATTTTTCCACATCTTTTCCAGCACTTGTTATTTTTCATTTTGTTTAATAGTAACTATTTTAATGGGCAAGAAATGGTGTCTCCTTGTGGTTTTGATTTGCATTTCCAAAATGACTAATGAAGTTGAGCATCTTTCCATGTTCTTATTAGCCACTTGTATATCTTCTCTGGAAAAAGTCAAGTCTTTTGCCCTTTTCTTAATTGGGTTGCTTGTCTTTTTGTTGTTGAGTTGTAGGAATTCTTTATATATTCTGGATATTAACCCGTATCAGATAAATGGTTTCCAAATATTTTCTCCCATTCTGTAGGCTTTTTTTTTCAAATTTCTTGATAAAGTCCTTTAATGCACAAAAGTTTTTAATTTTGATGAAGTCCCATTTATCCATTTTTTTTTCGTCAATCATGATTTTGGTGTAAAGTCTAAGAAATCAATGCCTAACACAAGGTCTTGAAGATGTTTCCCTATATTTTCTTCTAGGAGTATTATAATTTTAGATCCTATATTTAGGTTTTTGACCCATTTTGAATTAATTTTTGTAGATGGTGTGAGGTAGGGGCCTGCCTTCCCTTTTTTGCATATTAATACCCAGTTTTCTCAGCAACATTTGTTGAGGAGACTGTTCTTTCCCTTTGAGTGAACCTGGTACTTTTGTCAAAAACCCATTTGCTATAGATATGAGGGCTTATTTATGAATTCTAAATTCAATTCCATTGTTCGATATGTCTGTCCTTTGGCCAGTACCAGGTTGTGTTGATGTCTGTAGCTTTGTAATAAGTTTTAAAGTTGGGAAGTGTGAGTCCTCCAACTTTGTGCTTTTTCAAGATGGCTTTTCCTATTTAGGGCCCTTTCTCCTTCCATATATATTTCATGTTTAGCTTTTCTACTTCTGCAAAGAAAGCTGTTGGTAATTTGATTGGGAGTGCATTCAATCTGCAAATTGCTTTCGGTAGACTTGACATCTTAACAATATTTTAGCTTCCAATCCATGAACATGGAATGTCTTATTTATTTAGTTTAATTACTTTTAACAATGTTTTGTAGTTTTCCATGCACAAATCCTTTACATCCTTGGTTAAATGTATTCCTATATAATATAAATTGGTATTTGATTATTTTAGGTGTTACTGCAAATGGAATTTTTATTTTCCCTTCAGATTATTCATTATTAATGTATAGAAACTACATTGATTTTTGTGTATTGATCTTGTTCCCCACCATTTTGCTGAATTCATTTAGTAGCTCTCATAACTTTGTTGTAGATTTTTCAGAATTTTCTGTATACTATATCCTGCCACTTCTTGCTTTCCAATTTGGATGCCTTATATTTCTTTTTCTTGCCTAATTTCTCTGGATAGAACTTCCAGCATAATGCTGAAACTACAACATTGATGAACTGTGAAGACATCATTTTGAGTAAAATAGCCAGACAAAAAAGGGCAACTATTGCATGATCTCATTTATATGAAATAATTAGAATATGCAAATTCACAAAGTCAGAAACTAGAATACAGGTTATTATGGGCCAGGTAGGGATAAGGATTGGGGAGTTAATGCTTAACTGGTATGGAGTTCCTGTTTGAGGTCATGGATAAGCTTTGATAATGATGATGGTGGCACAACATTGTAATATAATTAACACTACTGAATTGTGTAATTGAAAGTGGATAAAATGGGAATTTTAGCATGTACATAGGTTACCAGAATAAAAATTTTAATAAAACCTTAGACCAGTGTAATTCAAACAGTGAACCCTAATGCAACCTATATACTATAGTTAATAATTTAATTATAATAATACTGCTTCCTCAGTTGTAACAAAGGCACCATACTAATGCAAAATGTTAATAATGGGGAATAGGGTATGTTGGGTGGGGGGGAATCAAGTATTTGGAAACTATGTAATTTCTCCATGATGCTTTTGTAAACCTATAACTGCTCAAATAAAAACAAATACATACTGATAATTAAGGATTATAACCAACTGAATAAAATAGGAATCCATGAGGCTGAACTCTAATATAATTATACACACACACATATAAAACACATGTAATAGGATGCTGACAAATACATGTTGTAGGAATTATGAATTCAAATTAGAAAATGATCATTAGGCAACCATTATAGTAATAAGTTATTTGGCAAAGAAACATCAATGGAAACTAAAACTAGTGGGGGAAAGTTTGTACATGAATGGGATATTTGCATGGTTTCTAAATAACTTCCCACAAAATAGTTAATAATTTCAAAGGGAAAAATAGCTTTACAATAGAGAAACCCAGCAGATACTTCTTTAATCAAGTGATCAAAGTTAACATTACCATGAATGGGCCAAAACAAAATCATGTGCTAACTCATAGACTGCAATAAGAACAACACAAGATTACGCCTATAATATTCTTGCCAAAAGTGTATAATCTGAATTTAATCATGAGGAAAATAAACAAACCCGAATTGGGGGAAATTCTGCATAATAACTGGCCTGTAATTTTTAAAAGTGTCAAATCTTTAAAAGTTTTATAAAAGGGAAAAACTGACTAGTCTAGGTTGAAGACTGAAGATACATAGCAGCTAAATGCAATATGTAATTAAGGATTGCATCCTTTTGCTATAAAGGAAATTGTCTTGATAATTTGCCACCCTTCAATTGGGGGTCATATATTAGCCATAGTAATGTATCAATGTTAATTTCTTAATGCTGATGACTAGATTGTGTTTATGTAGAAGAACATCTTTGCTTGAAGGAATTACTAACTTAAACATTTGGAGGTAACAAGGCATCGTGTCAGCAACTTACTCTCACTTGGTTTAGAAAAAAAAAAGTTATTTTTGCCAATTTTGCAAAAGGTATGAGTTTTCAAGATGACCACTTTTGTTGCTCACCAATGGTGTGAGTCTATGTGACTCTGAGAAACTCTATGAAATGGTTTTCAGAATTGCCTTTTCATGGGGTGAATTTCTCTATTAGCCTCCATCCCAAATTGTTTACAGTTATCTAATAGGTATTAACTCTCCCATACTTCCAGAGCTTGAGTGAGTTTGTTCTCATTCCTCACCATATAATCAACAATGAAGTCTTAGTGAAGAGGGTAAATGTGTGCGGAATGGGTTTGAGGTGAAGTGGTGTCAGGTAGGAACTTGCATAAAGTTGTGCTAGACTGGTTGCCATTGAGTTGGTTATAATGAGACAGGTGAGGTTTAGGGTTCTGGAAGTACTATAAAAGAGGTGTTCAATGCAGTCTACCCATGGCTCAACTCAAATTTCTCATGTCCTCCATTATATCTGCCTAACATCCTACTTTATGGTGCATCCAATTTTGTAAGAATAAGATGTTCTAAAATTTTCTATGAGTAAGGGAATACAAGGCCAGTTCATCTTAGGATCAGTTCAGATGTTGACAGAATACAATCATTGCAAAAAGAGGGAATGTAAGAGGGTTAGGGGAAAAGCTACAGTGCCTAGAAATACTAGATCTGTTTTGAGAATTAAGACTTATTCTCTGCTACAGAAGATTCATCCTTGCCCAGAACACTAGTCCATACTTCAGCTTTTCTGTTGAGACTTGCTATGTAACATCCTTATCCAAAAAAGATATTACTAGCACCATCAGATTGGCTTAATCATATAGCTCATATGGCAGGGAAGTTTTCACTTTAGCCTAACCCTATTAAAGAGCCTACTTTTTCTGTGGGCCCTATTTGAAACGTGCAGTCTCTGAGTCACTTAACAAATACATTGGAGTGTGTTGGTGATTGAATCATGTCCCTCACCAAAGGCATGTTCAGGTCCCAACCCCTGGACCTGTGGGTGTGAACCCATTTGTAAATAGAACCTTTGTAGTTGTTATTAGTTTATTAGCTAAGGTGTGCCCAAACTGAAAGAGGGCGGGCCTTAATCCAATATGGCTGATGTCCTCATAAGCAAAGGAAATTGGAGACAGAAAAAACAGCCATGGGGAGTAGCTAGAAGCTCTAAGTCAATAAAACCCAGAAGAGAAAGGATTAGAAGCAGTCATGTGCATTGACATAAAAGCCAAGGAACCCCAAAGAATGCAGGTCAGCCATAAAATATCAACACCAGGAGGAAGCAAGCCTCTAATTTCTGAATCTGTGAGCCAATAAATTCCTGTTGTTCAGCCAATCCATAGTATGTACTTGTTTTAGCAGTCAGGAAGCTAAAACAGAGCAGTAACTTCAAGTTCCAAGGAAGTTTCCTCCAAAATACAGAGACTTTCACAGAACACTGTGTCTATAATGACAGTTGTGGATTACACACACACACACACACACACACACACACACACAAAGCAATAAAATGGGGTGGTGGTGACTTACTATATTTCATACCTTTAAACTCCTAACATGTTCACATGTTTTTATATTTTTTTCTCCCAACCTCACATAAATGTGAGGGTTTACTAAGGTAAGGCATGAAACATAATTTCAATCCTTGATCACCTGGTGCAGTTGAAATAATGTTATCAATATGAACCAGCATGACAGCATGACATCTGCAGAATGTCAAGATAATTCTGTTCATCAAAGCCTTTGCAGAACTGGTCACTGCATTAGCGCATGAAATAAAAGACAGAAAAGGTCAAGAGGTTCTGAAGTGATGCCTAAACAGTGTTTAAAATATGCCAGAAGCCAGGATCAGAACCTGAAGAATAAAGCATAGGAGTTTTATATTGCTGCTGTACCAAAGCTCAGTGACTTATAACCACCCACAATTTTATCTCAAAGTTTCCATGCCTTAGAAGTCTGTGCACACTATGGCTCAGCTAGTTCTGCTGTTTTGGGTCTCACAAGACCCAAATCAAAAGCTATGTCCCTTTTTGTAGACGCTAAAGAAGGTTCCATGTCCAAGTTCATGCAGATTGTTGTCAGACTTCAATTCCTTGTGGTTGTAAGACTGAACTCCATGTTTGTTTGTTTTTTGCTGATTGTCAGCTGTGAGTCTCTCTTACTTCTTTGCAAACCTCTCTTCAGTCCTTCCACATAGCCCCCTGATTCAGCTCAGTCCTAGCAAAGGTGCACCCAAACCTTCTCATGCTTAGAATCTCCCAGACTTTCTCTTCTGCAACTCTTTTCCTTCCTTTTCCACTGAATGCTTGTGACCCCACATGGGGTCTATATTAGTCAGCCAAAGGGGTACTGATGCAAAATACCAGAAATGTGTTGGTTTTTAGACAGCGTATTTATTTGGGGTAGAAGCTTACAGTACCAGGCCATAAAGAGTCCAATTCAAAATACCATAAGAGGTACCTTCTCATCCAAAAAAAGTCTGTTGCCACGTGTTGACGCAAGATGGCAGGTGATGTCTGTGCTGTGTATGCTTTGAATCAGCGTCCTCTCTATGGTGCTGTTTCTCCCATAGCCAGGATTCATGGGTCCAGGAATCAAGGGGTGGAAATGGGAGTGGCACCACTCACTATTACCCCTAGTGACCCACTAGGAAAATTTTTGCTTCCTGTCCCTGCAACCTTAAGCTCTGCTGGTCTACAGGTTTTAGTCCCAAAAGGAG
>JAQZBX010056818.1:0-18376 GCA_029593785.1 Cabassous unicinctus
TTTGATCACCCACTCATGTTTGCATTTTGCAGCTGGGTGAATGTCCATTACAGTTTTGAATATTACAGGAAATGGTTAAGGTGGTATGAGAGATTAAATTGTTTAGCCCAGTTTGGACATATTCTTGATCTTTATTCTGCTGGGTGTGGATCCACTATAAATAAGACCTCTTTAAGACGTTATTTCATTTAAGGTATTTCCCAAATGAATCACATAAGACTTTAATACAGATTGCCAGTGTCCTTTGTAAACAGAATGAAATTCAGACATAGAAAGAGAAAGCTAAACAGAAAAGATGAAGCTGGAAGTCAAAGGAACCAGAGAAAACAGTAGAAGACATCGTCATGTGTATTGTCATGTGACAGAAAAACCAGGGACCGAAGATAACCAGCAGCCAGCCCCAGAACACCATAGTCTTTGGGGCACCTCAATTTTGGTCTTCTCCTAACCTCAACACTGTTAGCCAATCATTCTCATTTTCAAGCCAACCCATTTTATGGTGTTTGTTTTAGGAGACAGGATACTAACAGAGGTGAGTTTGATCATGAGATTTTGTACATGCTAAGCTTTAGGTGCTTATGAGACATTTAAGTAATCATTTAGGCAAGCTAATATTTAAGTCTAGAACACAATGGTGTGACTTGTATGTGGAAACTTGAAAAGCAACATACTAGATGATGATACATTTATTTCAAGTCTTTTGCAGCTTTTTCTATATTTGTAAAAAAAAGATTCATAATATGTTGCTTAACAAATTTGCAGCTCTTTCCACTGAGGACCTCCCCTGTGTTTTTGAAATTCTAGCATGCGTTTTGTTCCAAAACACTGGGTATTACTTCTATATCCCCACTCATGCATATGCATATGTCTTATTTTGCCTTCCCTATATTTGCAATTTCTAATAATCTGTCTTCAGCCTTCATTGTCTCCTTTCCTTCTTGTGACAAACATAGTAAATTTCAGCTATAAGTCAATATAGCTGAAATAGTCCAAATTGTACTGGACCCACTCTTTCTCCTGAAATCTAATATGCTACTCGCTTGCTGCCTTTAAAAACGCAATAATAATACTTTAAAACACCATTTTAAATCACAACCATCATATTTATTACCTAATTTTCTCTTTCAAATCTATACATTGAATTATTTGTCAATTTCAATAAATTCTCTTTTCAAGGCTCTACTCTTTCCCATCCAATGCCTTCCCCTATTCTCTTTGTTACATCAAGACTTCTTTAACAATGCCAGTGATTACTGTAATAGTATCCTTTTTAGTCTCCATGTATCAGTTCTCTCAGATTGGGCAGATAGGCAAATGGCAATAATTCAAAGCTTTTTGATTAGGTAAAGTATATAACATAAGCTATTCTTTAGAATAATTCAAATGTGTTTTGGTCTCATTTTCAACACATTCTAGAATCAGGTCCATATCACTTTTCTAATCATGCTCCCCTACCAGCCGCACATTGAACATATGCTTTCATATCTGGTCTTCTATGTCTTTGCTTATACGATTCCCCTGGGACGACTACATTTTATGTGAGAGGTGTCATCTTACATGAAATAAATTTACCCACCATTTGTAACAATGGCCTCATGTGATAAGAAACTGGAAATGAAATTAGTGTGAAATGGAGCTAACAAATTAAATTTGTAAATTTAAGTATACCAATCTTTATACTACTCTAGGCAATTTCCCTCTTATGAAGACTTATGTGTAGGTGGGAGAGTAGAAATATTGGTGAGTTGCCTTTAAGTTAGTACCAGTGCTGTATGACTAGAGGGTAATAATGACATCTTAAAAAACTTATATTTTGCAAATATTGACCATGTATTTAAAATTTTCTTTCAGTATCAAATGACAAGGAAGAATAACAAGAATGTAAAACTAGTTTTTAACATTCTATTTTAAGTCAATAGTTCTAAGGTCAACCCAGGAAATGAATATTTTCTTCTTAGCTTTATTCCCCTTGAGAATATTATACAATTCTATCCCATCAAACTAACCAGAAATTTAGAGTTATGTAGCTTTTTAATGACTTGCTCCTTCTTTCAGATTTCTGTCTTCAAATGGGAATCCTATTTTTGATATCTTCCCAACTAAAATGCCTGAGGATTTATTTTGATGGGAAATTGATGGCCTACCTAAACATATTCCATTATTGCAATGTTTCCATTTTATGCTTCTATGTGCATTTGAGTACATGAAATAAATAATGATTTTCCTGAGGAAATTTATGATTTACAGTTATAATCTCAAAAAAATCAGCACCATTTGCAGTATGAATAATCACATATCCAGTTTAATCTCACAGGTTATCTTTTGAAGCACACAATTTTATTTTAGCTAACATTGTAAAAATACTATGATATATAGAGTTTCCATGTGAGAAAATCTATTTTTTCATTAGTGATATAGTTGATTTAAGTACACAAGACATAATGTTGCCAATTTTAACTTCAAAATATACATCACTGGGTCATAATTGACATTCTATATTCCCCCAAATACCTATAAGCCTTGGAAACAAACTTAGCTTAAACATTGTAGTATTTGATTAAGCTTAACACCTAAGGTCTTCCAAGAAGAAATTAATTGGCTCATTTTAAACTGCAGGTTTTGAATTTCTTAATGTCCTTTATACAAACACAAGGTAAATATTTTCTACCCACCTCTAATGGAGGACTTGTTTCTAGTTCTTAGTGTGTCTCTACATAATCAAGGCAATGAGAGTTGATGGAACTTTATAAACCTTTGAGACCCTATCTCTGAAACACAGTGACTCTGGAATCTTCACATTGCCTTTTACCTTCTTGGAGAAGTGCCACCAGTAATTAGTTCTTTAACAATAGCTTCTCTGGAAATTGAGTCAGGCATCCTTTGGGACCTCTTTGTGCCAGTCCAGGTCTAGATTATTGAAGTGAATTGAACTCCATGGCATCTGAAGGACACAGTGATTGAGTGTATCTCCTAAAGTAGATCATTTGTAATCTGGGATTGGTTTTGTAAAAATAGACTCTTCAAGAGCTAGGACCCAAATATTTATTAGGCAAATTAGTTCATACGCTATTTATTTAGCTATGTAGTGATTCTAGTGTAAAAGGGATTTTTCTTCCCTTTTGCCTCAAGGAATACAGTTAGCATGGTCAATATCAAAGGGATTGTGGTGATGTAGAGGTTAAAAGGAGGACGCATCCTCCAAAGAAAAAACTCTGTAGTAAAATTACTATTTTACTCTTTTCTTTACTCTTGTTTTGTAGTGAGAAAAAAAAAAGTAGAAAGAAAACTACTGGGAAAATGGCAAAAATTTTTAAAATCAAAACCCTTTGGTAAGGTTAGAATATATCTTCGTATTTCCAGACAAACATAGTTGTTTAAACCACTGAAGCTTTCAAATATATATATGTATAATATGTATATATATATTATACATGGGATGGCTAATAGAATTATATAGAAGGGAGTTGTCCCTGAGACGGTTTTCTTCTGTGGTGCTTAAGTACTTTTTGTAGCAATACTTCCTTTCTGGCATGTCATAAGATTGTCCCCTATAGACCTTAAATTGAAAGATAGAAGTTGAACTATATGAATGGCACAAGGTCATTTATATAAAGTATAAATGTGTACATATGAAACAGAAACATACACTTTGTAAGCACACAAGAAAATAAGCAGATTCACATTAAATACATCAGGGGGGTTATCTGGCAGTGACAGGAGGGATGGATAAATGAATAAAATTAAAAGGAAATGAGAAATAAATTTAAAAAGAGATGCACTTTGCCAGGCCCATTATGATGATATGCCATGAACAGAGGAACATAATTATTTTAAACCTCTCTCCTGAGGCCCCAAACAAGTTTGAAAGACATATATATTCATTGGGCAGATAATCCACTTCTGAATTCATATCTATAAAAGTAATACAAGTTATAAAATACATAAACAAAAATATTCATAAGAATATTGTTCAGTTGGCAAAATACTGGAATCAAATCAAATCCACATCAGAGAAACTTATTAAGTAAAATATAAAGAAATATATTTAGTGTAATATAAACATTAAAACTTGATTTATATGCAATACATAGAAATTTCGGGCAAACTTCTGAGAAGAATGTTAAAAATAATAAACAGGTTACTTTACAATGGTTTCTTTAAAAAAAACTTTATTAAGGTTAAATGTACATACAGTAAATTGCATAGATAATAAGTGTGCATGAATGAAATTTGACAAATGAAAACAAGTCTTTTATTACTGCCCCAATCAAGAGAGCATCTCTATCTCCCCAGAAAGTTCCCTGATGAATCTTTTAGTTAATCCGCCACATCATATTCCAGGACACAATTGATATGATTTCTATCACCAGAGTTTAATTTCTCCTATGCTAAGACATGATATAAATAAAATAGTATAGTATGTTTTGTCTGACTTATTTTGCTTGATTTAATGCTATTGAATTTCTTCCATGCTGTTAGATGCATCAGTAGTTGATGACATTTTGTTGCTGTGTAGTATTGATTTTATAAATATATCACAATTTGCTTACATTTTTCTGGTTATGGGCAGTTGGAATATTTCAAGTTCAGATTATTATGAATAAAGTCATCATGAACATTAGTGTACAAGTAATTTTCTGCACATTTGTCTTCGTTACTCTTGGATAAAAATCAAGGAGGAGATATATGGTAGACATATGGTAACTTTATTAGAAACTGACAAATTGTTCCTGAAGTGACTGTACCATTTCCCACTACAGCCAACAACATTTGATTGTTCCAGAAGCTGAAAATAGTAATCAATATTTGGTAATATTGTTTTAAATTGTATCTAAACTAGTGGGGAGAGGTGGCATTTTATTGTTACTTTAATGTCATTTCTCTGATACATAGGATTCAGGAATTTATTTCATGTGTTTATTGTCCATTCTTTTTTTTTTCCTGTGATGTATTGGTTCAAATCTTCTGTCTATTTTTATTGGGTTGTCATTTAGTTATTGGCTTGTAGGGGTATTTATATGTATTCTGGATATGATTAAATTACTTTGGCTTTTAGTTGATAATCATTTGAATATACATATGTACACATGTTCAGACTCTAATTCTATTGCATTGATCTATTTATATATCTTTAAAAATATTGCACTACCTTTATTACAATAGCTTTATAGTAAGTCTTGGAATCATCATTGTAATTTCTTCAACTTTGTTCTTCTACAAACAAGTTTTGGCTACACTCGATGTTTTGCATCTAATATATGGAAGCAGACCTCAAGGTAGATATAAGGGAAACTTGTTTGTACACCATGAGATTGGGTTTAGACTTTTCTGTTATAAGAACAGTCACATAAAGTAGAAGTCATTATATTTTTATTATTCAAATTTGATCCCTAACTTAAAATTGAGTGTCCTTAAAAGTTGTAGCTTGGTCTCAAACTTGTATGTGAAATTATGAGCCACTTGGATGCTTGAGATAAAATGGTAAATGTCATAAGCTTGTTTGTGACCTATCCAGTTGCAATATCCTAAAGCCAGAATGGTTTCCTCCTCCATGTGGAAAATTAGAGACTTTGAGAACATCCCTTCATGACAATAAAGAAGACATGGAAGAAGAATTGAGGAAATCCATTGCTGAGCTCATGTAGGAAATAAAACTTCAGAACTTTTAGAAATAACTGGTTGCTGAGTTCATGCAATCTAGTCATTAGGTCCTTTTGTATCTATTGCAATTTAATTATTAATACAAATATAGTCCAGTTTGTTAGCTAAAAGCTTTTTTTTTCATCAGGTCATTAATTGCATATAGTGTGAAAATAAATAATTAAAAGAAATCTTAAGGTTATAATTTTGGGAAGAAGTTGATGCAGGTACAGATACTCAAAGGATTTGCATATAAGTTGGCAGTATTCTTTTGGAACTATTTATCAATATAATTTTATGATGAAAATGTGTACCGTGTCTTTTACAGAGATGGTCCTGTCCTATAAAGTCTGGAATATTTTACATTTTCTACAAAAAGGAGATGATGTTTGAGAACCCTTCAGTTTGTAACTATGGTATCAATTAGCTAATATAATACAACTATTATTGTCGTTTTGCAATTTTATCATCACACACAGAAAAATTTCAGTAAATATTAATTTCCTCTCATGAAAATAAAAAAAGAAAGCACTATTTGAAAAAAAATCACAATTCAAAGCACTTTCCCATTATTTTGTATATATGTAAAAATCTTACCCCTAAACACATAGTTAGACTTTGGAAGAACCCTTAAGCCATATTTGAGAAATAAAAAAAACATTGGCATATCAGCTTACGGACATAAGGCTTTTTATGACAGCATTCTTTTTTTTTTCATGGCAGAAGCAAAAATATACCCTGCAATCAAGGAAAGGTCTGTCAAACAAGGAATGGTCAAATACCAACTAATTGAGCTATAATCCATACTTATATGATTGTATTAATAATTAAAAATATATTTTTTGACTAAAATGGTGATGATGATGATTTATCAAGTAGTAAAAGCAAATTGTAGGAAAATTAATGTAGTATGTTTTTAAAAGCACATTCTATGTGGATTATACTGGAGAGTGCTATTAATATTATTTAATGTTACTTGTGGGTAGTAAAAAGAGAGGGTGTTGTAACTCAGTTCCTGAAGGGTATGGGTGGGGGTGGCTGCAAGACCAAAAAATGCACTCAGCAATATGTTAGACATGAGCTTTATTTATTGGAACTTATGGGCAGGAGAGATTCTCTCTGGTGGCGGTGGCCCAGAGATAGAAGATAACACTCTGCAAAGAGATAGGAAAAACAGGGGCAAAATATAGAGTCTCAAAACAAATATATTTCATAACAGAGTTTTGTTAAGGTCATATGAAGGACATAAATGGGGTGTGATGATGTTATTATAGGAAGGAACTGTAGAGCCTGGAGAAAATTACAGTCTATGATGCCATTTGTACATTATTTCTCTGTGGGGAGGTTTGTTACATTTTAACTGTGTCTTTGGACATGCAGGTTGCTGCATGCTGCAGGCTGAGTTTCCCTTAGGGGGAGACAGGGCCAGGGTAATCACTGGACCCCCACAATTAACCTCCATGAAGCAGCTTGCATTGCCCACAGGACACACAATGCATTCACATTTTACAACAGTACAGCATACAACCGACTAATAAGAGTTCCTTACTTAAAGCTAGTAAACCTACAGAGACATGTTGCTGAAGTCAAGAGAGGGAGTTAAACCAGTTAAATAGGGGATCAATAGCTAATTTATCAATATGACTTATGTGCTCTTGCATATGATTTAAAACTTATGAGAAATTATAAGAGTGGTAAGGAATATATACACAACATTGACTTTTATTAATTGAGAATGTCTTGTTCTAAACTTGTTGATGGATTGTATTTTGCCATGCCAGCAAGATGTTTTATGCTGTCCAATTTGCAGGAGTTATGGTCCAAGGAACAATAAGGGGCAGATTGTGTGCTATTCTAACAGTATACAAGCAAAATTTCCATTAGTAGATAATAAAGTACTAGGTAGGGTAGTACTATGAGGAGCCTTTTTAATACCATACATTTTCCACTATTAAATTTTCTGAGTTTTTTAGGGTGACATCAAAAACTAGTTTAAGCATAAAGAGAGTACACATAGACACACACACAATGTCCAAGCTATTTGCTGTCCTGATTGATTGCCTCTTTATCTTTACCTGTCAACTTTTATGGGAGAAATGGGGAGACATTTTTGTTTGGAGTTATTCAGGACTTATTTATTTATTTATTTATTTTGAGCCTAGGACTTTTAAACTGGGTCTTGTGACCAGAGTTTTTGGCAGGCTTTATTTTGACCAGCTGCCTTTCCTGTTTTTTATATTAACCTACTTCAACTTTCTCCTTAGAGAGTTTACATCCTTATTTTTAAGGGAGAGCTGAAGGATGATAGTGATTCTTCTGTAGCCCTTTCCCACTGGTTAGGGGCAGTAGTCCCTGCCTGACAAGGTGTGAAACTATCTGTCTATTCTATTGAGATGGAGGGAAGTTGGGTCCAGCAATGTGACTGGAACTGTGTGAAATTCCCACATGAATAATATCTTGTTCTGGAAGGCATTGGCTCTGGAAGAAATAAACTTAGAATTTTGAAGAGACATGGTCCTACTAAAAGGGTAATGTAGCAGTTCAATATAATTGATGAATTCCAAAAAGAAATATTGGATTATGTTTGTAAGCTGGTCTTTTCCTCTGGGCATATTAGAGTGTATTGGATTCAGAGGTTTTACTTTTATTTGATTAAATAATGATTAAGGTTTTTAATGAGCTATGTCAGCAGGACTTTTGAGTCCCTGCCCCTTGGAGGGTGGGGACTCACAGAGAAACTGCACTGCAGAGAATGAACTTTGGAGTTTTAATGCTGGAGCAATGGGAAGTAAGCACACAGAGGACCTTGGTCATGAGGAAGGAGAGAAGGCCCTGGGAAAAGAGATGAGCCATTTTCTTGATAGTCTACAGCTGGCCTTGTGGAGAGAAGCAAGCCTGAGCCCAGAGAGAAGCAAGCCCCAGGAAGAGAGGAACTTAAGAAGCCTGAATTCTTGGCAGATGTCAGCAGCCAACTTGCTCCAAAATGTCTCAACAAACTTTAGTGAGGGAAGTAACTTATGCTTTATGGCAGGCTAACTGTAAGCTTCTACCCCCAAAAATACCCTTTAAAAAAGCCAGCAGATTTCTGGTATTTTGCATCAGCACCCCTTTGGCTGACTGATACAGGTAAAGAACTTGCTGGGTTTGGTATAAACTGCCATCCCCAGTTCCTACAGTGGTCGTTATGCCTCAGACAGCTAGGAGATGATGAGGAGAGGCAATGCCCTAGACATAAACTC
Organism: Cabassous unicinctus; assembly: GCA_029593785.1. Classification (NCBI taxonomy): domain Eukaryota; kingdom Metazoa; phylum Chordata; class Mammalia; order Cingulata; family Chlamyphoridae; genus Cabassous; species Cabassous unicinctus. The sequence continues at coordinate 8,880 of JAQZBX010056818.1, forward strand.
ACAAAGACAATATAGGCAACAACAAGACAACAGTATTATAAGAAAAATAAAGACAGTATACTTAAGAGAGCTACTCTTTTTTATTATAAATACATTTATTAAAAAATTAGAATTAAGTTTACCAGGACATTTAATATGTTTAATATCCTTTTGTATATAGTTTAGAATAGAAGAGATATTATTGTATTTATCAGATATGTAGGTACTGCACTTAATACTAATTAATGCATGAATTAATGAAAAGTTCCTCTTTGAGCTGCAGTTAATAGATTTAAACCTTTGGTTTGCAATACCATACATATTGCCTCTCCATGGGAGCAGACTATGATGCCAATTTGTTTGTTTAAGTTCTACTTACATTACTTTGGTAATTATTGCTCCACTTGGTATGTCTTTTGCACAGCCAGCATGCTGCAGCACTGTTGATCTTGGAAGGAGGCACAAGTATTCCACTGGCCTGGTGCATAGAACCCCTTGGAACTATGAAACAGACCCAGTCTTGGGGCAATGTCCATTGTAAATCTGGCCATATTGATCCATTGCTGTCTGTTTCAGGAGCCCAAAACAGCAATGTACTTTCCATTTACTTCAGGTGCATATCCAGAGATGTGGTAGATACCTTCATTGTTTTGAGGGTCGTAGTGACCAACGTAGCCAATAACTGAAATGGAGAGTCACTATGCAGGATACTGGAGGTCTGGTTTGAATATACAAGAGACAATACTAAAGTCTGTGTCTTTTAATGTTTATATACTTTTAAAACACTTTTAGTGCAGTTTATAACAGATTAAATTAATTTAACTATTTTTAGTGCTTTAGTTTTTATTTTTACACCTTTACCATGATTACATTAATTAACAGTTATTTTATTTTAGCAGGATAGGAAAAATCTACTTTTTAATTATTTTATGAAAATCTAAGATTCTTAATGGAATTAAGAATATTTTTTCCCTACTACCACTTTAATATGCAGATTGAGGTGGCCTTGACTACTTTTCCTGTTATGAAGTTACTTTTTGTTATTTATATCAATTTAGGTTTTTATTTAATAATGACTTCCTAGAATTAACTAAATATTTCAGTTTAGAAAATGCTTTTGCAAACTTTTTATAACTAAGTTACTTTTACTTTTAAATATGCTTATTAAATTACAATTAGCAATCAATGAAATTTACTTTTATTCATTTAAGTTTTCTCTTACATTTCTTTTTCTTTTTAAGGTTTATTTATTTATTTATTCCCCCCACCCCCATTGTTTTTGTGTTCTCTGTCTGCTTTCTATGTTCTTCCGTGTCTAGTTTTCTTCTCTTTATGTGGCAACAGGAACTGATCTGGAACCTTCTGGAGTGGGAGATAGGTGCTCAATCTCTTGCACCACCTCAGCTCCCTGGTCTGCTGTGTCTCTTATTGTCTCTCTTCTGTGTCTCCTTTTTTGTGTGTCATCTTGCTGTACAAGCTCTCCACGTGGGCCAGCACTCCATTGGATGAGCACTCCTCTGTGGGCTAGCACTCCGCATGGGCCAGCTTTCCCTTTGGGCCAGTTTGCCTTTCACAAGGAGGCCCTGGGACTCAAACTCTGGACCTTCTATATGGTAGATGGGAGCCCAATCGCTTGATCCAGATCCATTTCCCACATTTCTTGTCTTTTTCTGTGAAAACAAGTCATTTTACTTTAGGACACATCTAAATTTTATTAAACATGGGCTTACAATTTTTATTTTTTTAAAGATTTAATAAAATAATGCTAATTAATTTTATTAGCATTACACACAAGCTAAATAAAATTAGAACAATTATAGTTTATTCAAGAAATGTTTTTCTTTCTTCCTTTTTCTACAAGAGGCTAAAGCCTTTTTTTAAAACAAAATTTTAAAATTGTGAATAACCTAAAATTGTGAAAGCATACTGACTGCCAGGTTTTGAGATATGTGTTATACTTGTCATAATTTACAAAAGATATTTTCATGACTTTTAAGGACTTTTTTAACTTACTGAAATTTGGTAATTGGATTAATTACTTTCATTTTAAGGCTGTTAAAAGGTTTAAATAGGAGAATTACAGGACAAACTATGATTTTTAATTTCCCAGCCTACATTTCACTATTTTGTTACAACTAACCCTTTTCCCATTCTTTTTTCTTATCAGAGGAGGAGTCAATAGGGTCCCATGACATAAGCTATCACCCAGGGGTGGTTAATTTCTTCCAGACCTGGACTCAAAGCAACCTATGGCCTGAAGCCTGGGCATATCTACAAGCCAGAGTTTCTAACTTATCATTACTTAGTGCCAGCAATTGGCTAAATAAACTTTTACCTTTGCCTGTGCCAGGCATATGTCCTTTTCTAACTTTAATTTTTCTTCTAAGGGGCACACAGAAGCCTTTGCCACTTGTTCTGACTTAGTAGCTACTTGCAAGGCTCCTAACAGGGATGTGATTGAAAACCTCATCCATATTTAGCATGCTTTATTTTATCATTTAGCCTTTATTCTTGAAACTGTCCTCTCCATGTTATGTTATATTCACTAATTTACTTACTTTCCTGCCTCCCAACTAGCCTACATGTTTCTCATGGTTTGATATTACTTATCTTTAATACACAGTGACTGTTATAAAATATATAATACTAAATTTCTGGTTAACTTTGCTCTGTTTTGAGTATTTAAGACAATTTATATCTGCAAGGCTAAATTAGACACAAAATTTGGCATGATTTGCCTTATTCATAAATTATATAGGTTTCAAGGTGACCTTGAAAAACTTTGAGAAATTATATTTTCTGTTTGCAATATTTTTTTCTTTTGAAGTGAAGAAGAAATGTACAGTGAGATAGAATAAGGAAGTGTTTTGTTCAGAAAAAAAGTAAATATAGAAAACTTAATCTTATCAAATACTTTTAGTTTCTGATGCTATAATTAGTCTAAAATAATATTAAACAAATGTTCCTCTATCTTCATAACTGAACATTACAATATTAAGTGGGAATTTTGCATTGATTAGTTAAGATTCTTTTTAGAGCACCTTTTGTTTCTTATTTCTCAGACTGTAGATCAGTGGATTCAACATAGGTATAACTAGGGTATAAAACACAGAGGCCATTTTATCAATATCAAAAGTATGGCTGGATTTGGGTTGCAGGTAAATAAAAAATAGGGTGCCATAGAACATAACTACCAATGTCATATGGGAGCCAGAGGTAGAGAAGGCTTTGTAGCTTCCCTCAGCTGAGTTCATTCTGAGGATGGACACAAAAATAAATGTATAGGATACAAGAACAATTAAGAGGGAATGAACAAATTACAGGCTGATAAGATCAAAATGATCAGTTCTAATTCAAGTGTGTCAGAACAGAGTATGGATATAAGAGGGAGGCAATCACAATAAAAATGACTGATGGTGTTAGAGCCACAAAAGGACAATGTAAGTAACTTAATTGTGACAAATAGGGCCACAAATATGTTGTAGAGATATGGAATAAGTACTAGAGCCCAACGTACTTTCTCTGACATAATGACCACATAGAGAAGAGGTTTGCAGATGGCTGCATAGCGATTGTAGGCCATTGCTGAAAGAATAAACAGTTCACTGACAATGAAAACCTCAAAGCTTGCTTGCTGAATGGCACACCAATTTTAGGAAATTGTAGTTTTTTTTGCAACAAAGTTTACCATCATTTTTGGACCAACAAGAGTGGAATACCCAAAATCATTAATGCACAAATGTCTAAGGAAAAAGTACATGGGCGTGTGGAGCTTGGAATCCAGATAGGTCAAAATAATCATGCCCAGATTGCCTATCACTGTGACCAAGTATGTGACAAGAAAGATTGCAAAGAGGAGGACCTGCAGCCCAGGCTGCTCCGTGATACCCATGAGAATAAATTCAGTCACTTGGGTCACTGCAGTATGATTCCATTTTTCCATGTGGATCATCTTGGTAACCTGTGTAAGGCATAAAATCAGTATTTGTTGTAGTTGACATGCTGTCTCTGAAGAACATAGAACGTAATGTACAAGCTCTAGGGGCATTTTCTCTGTCTCAAATTCTAAATAGAGATTCATCAATCCATCAGGCCAAAACTATACACTTCAACATTCAATTCAAGTATGGCTTAGAATGAGCTAAACGTTTTATGTGGCTGTTTTGATGCATCTACAGGGACTTACTTCTTTTAACCAAAGTCCTTTTAAGTATGGCAAAAGAGATATCTATTATATTTCAGCTTTTAAAAATTTCAAGTAATTTGTAAACAACACCTCTACACCTAAGCCATAATCCTTACCTTATTGACAATCATTGCACGTATTTAAAGTAGCAAGGCATAAAGAGACTTTCCAAACTATTGGTGAAGTGAGGAATCAGGTGGTGATTAGGAAACTTCTGACCATTAAATATGCATTTTAATAATTCCTCCTATGAAATTGGCTTCTTATAATAATATAAATCTGATGTTATAATATGCTGATTTTAGAATTCTGTTAATAATATCATAGTCTGCATTCATCTGCCTATTGTTTCTGCAGATTTAATCACTTCTTCAGAATTATCCCCCTGTAGAGCTCATGTAGCTCAGTGGTTGAGCTCACACCACACATGAACAAGGTCCTGGGTTCAATCCCTAGTACTTCCTAAAAAAAAATCATACCGAATTATCCCTCAATCATACATACTTCTTCTGCACAACAAGAATCTAGTTGTTTTGATTATTCTTGAACCCTTAATGGAGATTTATGTAAAGAGGCCAAGTAAAAATAATACAAATGATTAGACACCACTATTTGAGATATCATTATGTGTCAGGCACTTTTTAAAGCACTTTCCCTTGACTCATGTAATCCTTATAATAACCATAAGAAGTGGGTAGTGGTTCTATCCTCATTTGAAAGTAAGGAAATAGAGGCAGAGACAGATAAATAACTTAGCCTAGATCACTCAGCTAATAAGTGGTGGAGTCAGGATTCAAATACAAGCATTCTGCCTTGAGAATAGGTTTTCATAAACATGACATGCTGCCTCTCCATTTGAGGTACCCTCAGTTGACAGGAAATAAAGAGTGTAACAAAAGGACACCTGGAAATAAGGGTAGACAAAGATCCATGTTTTTTGTGTTTTTGTTTTTTTTTTTAAGATTTATTTATTTATTTATTTATCCCCCCCTTGCTGCTTGTGTTTGCTGTGTCCATATGCTGTGTTTTTTCTGTGTCTGCTTATCTCCCCCTTGCTGTGAGGTCTTGCTGCATCAGCCCACTGTGCCGCGCGGGCTGGCCTGCCCTCACAAGGAGGCCCCGGGAAGCGAACACGGGGCTTCCCATATGGTAAACGGGAGCTCTATCAATTGAGTTACACCCGCTTCCCACGATCCATGTTGAAATAGATGACTGAAGCACAAAATAATTTGAAAACAAAGGTGTTATAAGTAACACAAAAGCACTGTATAAGATGTCTACCCTGAATATTAATTCTATTTATGAAAAAAAGATTGCAATCAAAGAAGCAGTTTTGCAGAGCATAATCCCTTCAAGATATTCGAGATGGCCAGTTTGTGCTGTATGTCCCGAGAAAGTTTCAAAGACCTATGCTTTATACTCAGCTTAATGGAGAATCAGTTTGGTCTCCTTCAGTTTTAAACCTCATTGTTGCAAGAAGGATTTAAGCATTTGTTTAGCCCCTTGAGGCTCTCATTATTTTAAGTTTTACTTTGATTCAAGGATAAACACAAGGCATACAATTACCTCAAGGGAGAATATCTTGGATATCTGCTAATTATTCTCCTAAAATCCCATTAGGAAAAAGTTAAACATGTTTTGTACCTGATTCTAACAATAAATAAATTTTACAATATTACCAAACACTGGACATCAGAGATATGCTTTTGTTAGTGACTGAGATATACAACATATTAACATAGGAATTACCCTACTACACACAAACACATACACATTCACATAAAATACGTAAGTAAATGAAAGAGTAACTTCACAAAAAAAGAAATTATACAATATTTAATATAAACATCCATTAATAGGGACTTTGCTGGATATAGATTGCAGGTTGGCATAAGATAATATCTTGCCCTTGGTATTACTTCTGCCAAGAAATCTGTGGTCATTCTTTCTTTGTTCCTCTGTATGCAGTGTATCTTTTATCTCTGGATTCCTTTAAGGATTTCTCTTTAGCCTTGGTTTTCAGAAATTTGATTGTGATGTGCTCCGGCATTGTTTTCTTTTTGTTTATCCTGTCTGGTGTTCTTTGAGCACTTATACCTCTGGGATTTTACTTGTTTTGTTTTATAAATTTGGAAAAATTCTTCTCAAGAATGTTTTTTTCTGCCCCATTCTATTCTTTTCTCCTGCGCCTATAGTTAAATGCATGTTAGATACCTTACTATTGTTAATCAGATCACTGAGACTAATTTTTTGTTGTGTTTATTTCAATATTTTGTTTTCTCTCTGATTTCATTTCGTATAATCTTTATTGTTATATATTTACTTGTTTTTTATTTTTTCAGTGTATGATCTGTTGTTACTCTCATTCAATAATTATATATTCATACCTGATATTGTATTTTCAGCTCTATAGTTCCTTTTGGTTATTTCTTAATCTTTTTTTTTTTAATGTTCTCCTTTTGCTCTTGTTTTCTATTAAATCACTGAACATATTGAACATATTATTAATAGTTATTTTAAAGTTCATATCTGCTAATTCTCTCAACAGTTATTTCAGTATCTTGTTAATTGACTAAAACTTCTTCCTCCTTGCTCATTGAGTAATATTTTGGATTAGTTGCTGAATATTGTGAATTTTATGTTAATGCATGTTATATTTTGTTGTGTGTTTAAAGACAGTGTTGATTTTTTAACCAGGGATCTTATTGTTCTTTTTGAAGCTTGTTTTCAACCTAGATGAATAGATCTAAGGTAACTCGTTCCTCTAGGATCTTTACTGGATGCCCTGGTGTTCAACAAGGGCTATGCTCTCTAGCTCTTTGGAACTCTAAAGCAGTCCTTTCTGAGCTCTATGATTTGTTCAGCTGATACATTCCTAGTCAATCTTTTCACAGCACGTGGAGTTTCACTGCAAGTATGCACAATTAGCACTGAGCCATAAACTGAAGGAGACCTATTTTAGATTTGTGGAGCTTATACTCTGAATAGTTCCCTCCTCAGAGGTACTCTGTCCTCTAAGTTTTGACAACAGCTTCCACAGAATCTACTATTTGTTTCCTCTTTTCAAAAAAACTGCTTTGAATTGCACTGGAATCCAGTAAGGAGGTAGGTAGCCAAGAATATCTAGAGGCTCATCTTTTCTTTCTTTCTTATCTCTTTGGAGTCACAGCCCTGATCTGCCTTTTGTTTCCTACACTTTGTGCAGTTTTTCTAGCTGTTTATGGTGGAGGTTAAGTCTGACCCCAGCTGTTCTGTAATGAAAGGGAGCTGATGTATTATAAGAAAATTATTATTAAGAATTGTGTATTCATAAGCTGTCTAATCAACAGTCACCACTCTTTTAGCCTAGAATTGTGAATGATTAACTTGTCCTTTGTCTTTGGAATGTTGTAACATTTCTATGCAGGCAACCCCATCATCCATTACCTAAAAAAACAAATGTTTAGAAGGAGCAAGTCACCAAATGTGATATTTACACATTCTGTTTTTACCCCCAATAAAACTAAAAGCTTATGAACATTGGTGTGCATATGTCTGTTCGTGTCTTTGGTTTCAGTTCTTCTGGGTATATACCCAGTAGTGGAATTGCTGGATCATATGGAAGATCTATTGTTAGTTTTCTGAGGAATCACGATATAACATTTTACAAATATTGGTATGTATTGTGAAAAATTTGATTTTTACCCACAATGAAAAAAATAAAAAATTAAAAAAAAAAACAAAAAAAACCTAAAAGCTAAAAACCTTTATGTTCCTGTTCAGTGTACCATAAATAGAATCAAACAAAGACCCCTCCAGACACCATGTCTCTCCTGTGAAAGGGCTGGCCACACCCTGCCGGACAGATTCAGTTATTTCGATGAGGTCATTCCTCACGAGTTTCAAGACTCATTGGAGTTCTGAGGTTCGGAACCCCTTAAAAGGGAGGGTCCCCATGTTGCCAGTTGGAGCCTCACTCAGGAGGGGATGCTCTGCCTGGGACCATTTTTCCAGTGAGGACTCTGATCTGCCGCAAAAAAGCCCCCCGGCCACATGAGAGTTCAGATGTTGAGTTTTCCCCTGATTTCATGAGTGGTTATATATACTTTCATTCTTTTCTATGTCTTTAATTAATTACTCTTCTTTTTTGTGATTGCACAATTGTTATAATCATTTAATATAACCTGAAACTCATTTGATTGAGTAAAACTGCCTTTGCATAGCATTTAGAGTTTTTGCCTCTTCCTTAGCAAAACATTTAATAAAACTGCTTCTGCATAGCATTTAGAGTTTATGCCTTTTCCTTAGCAGAAGAGTAGCATAACCTGAGAGCATTTTGACTAGAAATATTTATATGCCTATCTAATTTTGGGTGTGAAGTGAAACTTTCTTTTTAAAAGCAGCAGCCTTTTGATGCACCTATGAGGCTTGCATATTGTGATTGAAGTCTAGTAAGGCTTACCTAAAAATGCGGAACATTATGTTGTGTAGGGATGGGGAAAGTCCAGAGCTGGGTAGATATGGCATGATTTCAGTGTAATACAGGACATTCTATCCCCCTAAATATAAGATAAATTTATAAATTTCTGAAATAATAATAATTTCATGAATTTTTGCTGAAATTAGTGAATGGCCTGAATTTCCTATCTGGGCTGACCAATTAAATATGTTAATTTGAAAATTAAAAATGTTCAATAAACCCTTAGATCATAAATTAAAATATTTTTTAATGTATTCCCTTTTTTTTCTTGTTTTCTTTTGTGATCTTAACATTATTATTAATGGAGCAACTCCACTTAAAATGGTAACATTGGAAGCTGTAAGGCCATGTCTCACCACGGAAACACCAAAAAAAAAATTAACAAAAATTGTCAGAATCAACTTGGAACTCTTGAGAACAACCAGAGCTTTACAGCTACCAAGTATATGCTCAATCAAGAAAATGTTGACATAAATATGGTATGAGAATTTTATGCCACTTTAACTTAGCCTTGCTCCATTACGCTCCCAGGCACAGTGGTGTTTTAATTGCAGCTTGTGTTCCCAGTGTTGGTAACTGGTTCTGGAAATAGCAGAATAGTCATTATTATCAAGGAATGGTTTTTGTCTGGTCCTGTTTGGAGGTTAAGCATGTTCAAAGCACTTGCCTTTGTTTTGTTTAACTTAGAAGCCTCTTGGGGTGGAAAAGTGGCTAAATAGAAGGTATTCCTGGAAAATATCAAAAGGCCAAAGAAGACATCCCTGCCACCCGTGGGAAAGTATTAGAGTTGAAATTAACAATAAACATACTGTATGCTGGGGAGAAAAGAGTCAGTGGAGAGAGGTTCGGGATTAAGTTTTTGAACAGCCACTG
>JAQZBX010056819.1:0-18105 GCA_029593785.1 Cabassous unicinctus
ATTCATAGACATAGGTCATGGTTGACTGACTATCCTAATCCTCAGGTGGAAAAACTGAGGTACACAAATGCATGTGCAACAATGGCAAAAAATAGAAGTGAACTTCATCAAAAGCCAAAAGTTTTGTGAATCAAAGAACATTATCAATAAAGTAAAAAGAACCTACAGAAATAGTTGCAAATCATATTTCAAGTCAGGGTTTAGTAGCCAGTATGTATAAAGAACACCTACAACTCAGCAACAAAAAGAAAAACAACCCAATTAAAAATGGGCAAAGGGCTTGAATAGATAATTCTCCAGAGGATTTACCAATTACCAATAAGCACATGAAAAGATATTCAAAGCCATTATTCACTAGGGAAAAGGAAATGAAGATGAGTTATACTAAGACAGCCAATATAACAAGATAAAAAGAATATAACAAGTATTAGGATGTGATTAAATAGGAACCCTTATACATGCTGGTGGGAATGAAAAATTTTATAGCCACTGTGGAAACATCATAGCAGTTCCTCAAAAACTTAAAGAATTACCATATGACCTACAACTCCACTAATAGGTATATTAGAATTGAAAATAGAGACCCAAACAATTACCTGTACACCAATATCCCTAGAAGCATTATTCACAATAGCCAAACAGTTGAAACAACCCAAGTGTGTCCTATACATATAATAGAATGTTATTCAGCCATAAAAAGTAATGAAGTTCTGATACATGCTATTACATGAATGAACCTTGAAAACATTATGCTAAGTGAAATAAGATAGACTCAAAAGGACAAACATTGTATGATTCCACTTATATTTCTAGAATAAGCAAATTCAGAAAGACTTCTAAGCAGATTTGAAGTTACTGGGTCAGGGGGAATGGAGTGCGATATATGGAGTTTATGTATGGGTGATGAAAAAATTTTAGTAAAGGATGGTAGTGATGGTAACACAATATGGCAAATTTTATTAATCCCACTGAATCATACACATAAAAATGGCTGGAATGGTAAATTTTATGTTATTTAAATGTGACCTCAATAATTTTTTAAAATCCTAAATAACATAGGAGAAAAATGCAATGTCAGCAGAAATGGTCTCGGATGATATCAAAAATATCAAAAACATACTGGCAATTTAGCTGGGCTTCAAAATGGGCAGGAAGAGAAATAGGATTCTGCCATTGAATTTTAGTGTAACACAGCACCACAGTACCATTTGATGACAAGTTTACATTAATATGAATTGTCTTTAACTACAAAACCAAGAAGTCTATTTCTTATTTCTTTCCTGCTACTCTCCTTGGTCTCTTTCTTCCATGAAGGAAGGTTCAGTAGCACCTCAGTCCACACTTGTTAACCAACAACTTCCATACACTCTAGCCCCATCCTTCTCCAAGTCAAGTAAAGTTCCCTGAGTAATGTGTGAGCTGCACCCCCAATTTACTGATAGTTTCTATGTCCTCTAGCTCCCTTGGAGGGGATTTCAAAGGAACTTCAAAGTGTCAGGGTAGATGAGGAGGCATTGGTACCTAATGCCAAGGTAAAGTCACCTGTTTTTGTCTAAGATAGATATGTTTCTTTCTTGGATTCATTCTTTTTCAACTGAGTAGAGATATGAAAACATGACCATGTACATTACAGATGTTAGTTAACCATATTTTGAGAGAAGAAAGTTTGGCAAGGGGACTTTAAATAACAGACACGTGATACAAGAGGCAGCCTCAGCTTATAAAGTGTACAGTAGGGAGAATTTTCCTCAGAAACAATTTTTCCTCCTTGGATTAAAACTTTTATAATTGCCACCAAATGGACAGGAAAAGCTCCTGTAGGTACCCTCTACACTTATTCTTGTGGTCTTTGACTTTACTATTTCCCACCTGGTTTTCTGAGATCACCACAATCTGAGCAAACGCTACACAGCATGAACTCTCATAGTGTTTTCTTTTATGTAATTGCAGGTGGCCTCAAGAGCAAGCAAAAACAGTACATATTATGGAATCACTCCATTTTGAGGGAAAAAATCTAGATGATTCCAAATCTAGGGTATTCTATTGGCTGTAGTCTGGAAAGCCATCCTGGTCCTTGCTTCCTGGTGGGAAGGAGGATTTGGATGTGATTAAAGAAACTGATTTTCCAGGTAATGAACTATGACCAAGTTCTACAGTCCTTTTAGCTCTGTTCTTTCTAAGAGGTATGGGATTATTGGCTTGGGGTTTTGGGTATCCACAAGTGGTATGATTATGAATGTGTGTGTGAGTGCGTGCATTTCCCAGGTGATATTTCCAAACAAGACAGGGCAACTGCTAGGGTCAACTGCCAGGGTCAACGTGCAAATGATGGTGGAGCTTCCTAATGACTGAGAAGATGAGGTGGCCCCATCTAATGCTGAGGTGGGGTTGCTATTCTTTGTCTAAGATATAAATGTTCCCTTTTTTGTTTCTTTCTCTTTCCACTGACTTCAGATAAGGATATCCAATCATGTACATTATATTTGATATATACAATTTCAAGGTGAGGGAAGAGTAGAGTGGGGTCATCTTCAAACTGACCCCTGATTCAAAAGGGCATCCACAAAAGGCAGCAGCAGATTATAAACTACATGGTAGAGTTTTCCTCACCAGCAATTTTTTATCCATTGATTAAGAAGTTTGCATGCACAAAGCAAAATAGACTTGAGAGATGTGTATCTAAGGAAATCATGTGCCTTCCACAGATATCCCTATACTTGCTTATGGGGCCTCTAATTCAATCACTGTTTCCCATCTGTTTTCTAAAGGCATGAAGAGAACAAAGTATCTGAGTAAACACTACACATCATGATCTGATCCTCAGAGTATTTTCATTTCTGTAATTGTGCATGACGTTAAGAGTAAGCAAAAACAGCACATATTCTGGAATCACTCACTTATTGCAGAAAGATCTTCAGAAGAAAATCAGAGCATTCCTACTGGCCTTGTCTGGAGAGTCATTCTGGTTCCATCTCCTGGAAGAAACAAGGATTGGGGTATGATTAAAGTAAGTCATTTCCCAGGTAAACAACTACAATGCTTACAAGCATCAGTGTTCCCTTAAGGTGGCATGGATTCTGTGTACAGGGACTGGGGACTGTCTATGTGCACATCTGTGTGGTGTGCTGGTGAATGTAGGAGGCAGGGGAAGCAGGTGTGAGTGCGTGTCCTGGAGAGGTGCAGTGGGGAAGTTCAATAAGATTAAGTGCTGATTTCTCATCTGAAACCATGGAAGAAAGAAGGCAGTGGTATGACATAGCTAAGGTACTAAAAGAAAAAATTTCCAGCCAAGAATTCTCTATCCAGCAAAGTTGGCATTCAAAAATGATGGAGATTAGATAAACAGAAATTAAGAGAGGATGCCAATAAGAAACCTGCCCTTCAAGAACTACTAAAGGGATTTCTGCAGGTTGAAAGGAAAAACCAGGAGAGAGAGTTGGAAGAAAGTATAAGAACAACTAAATAGACAAAAAGAGAAATAAAAACAACATATGACATACATAAACCCAAAGAAAATGTGGCCAATGTAAGTAATTCCTTGAGAGTAATACACTGAATGCTAATGGATTAAACTCACCAGATTGACAGAGACACAGATTGGCAGAATGGATAAGGAAATATGACCTATCAATATGCTGCCTACAAGAAATCCACCTTAGACCCAGAGATTCAAGGAGGCTGAAAGTGAATGGTTGGAGAACAATCTTACAAGCAAACAATAACCAAAAAAGGGTGGACAAAATAGATTTTAAATGCAAAATTATTACAAGAGAAAAAGACAGACACTATATATTAGTAAATGGGGTGATCTTTCAAGAAGAAAGAACAATCATAAGCATTTATGCACTTAACAAGGGTGCCTCAAAATACATGAGGCAAAACACTGGAAAAACTACGTGGAGAAATAGATGTTTCTACAGTTATAGTGGGGGACTTTAATACACCATGAACACCACTAGACAGAACATCTCGACAGAGAATCAATAAAGAAACAAATGCTTTGAATAATACATTAGAGGATCTGGACCTTATAGACATATACAAAACACTACACCCATATAAAGCAGGATATACATTCTTCTCGAGGACACATGTATCTTTCTCAAAGAGAGACCACATGCCAGGCCACAGAAAAATTCTCAATGAACCCAGAAAGACTGAAATATAGAAAATAATTTCTCTGACCAGAATGGAATGAAACCGGACATCATTAAGGGCCAGAGAACCAGGGTAGGCATAAAGATATGGAAGTTAAACAACACACTCTTAGACAAACAGTGGGTCAAGGAGGAAATCTCAAAAGAAATCAGTAACTACATTGAAACTAATGAAAATGACAACATAACATATCAAAACCTATGGGATGCAGTGAAAGCTGTCCTGAGAGGGAAGTTCAAAGCTATAAATACATATATTAAAAAAGAAGAAAGAGCTAAAATTGAAGACCTAACTGCACACTTGGAGAAACTGGAAAAACAACAACAAACTAAACCTAAAGGAAGTAGAAAGAAGGAAATAACAAAAATTAGAGCAGAACTAAATGAAATAGAGAATAAGAAAGCACTAGAAAAAATAAACAAAACCAAAGGCTCGTTCTTCGAGAAGATCAATAAAATTGACAAACCCATAGCCAGACTAACAAAGAAAAAGAGAGAACAGATGCAAATACACAAACTAAGGAATGAGCAAGGGGATATCACCACTGACCCCACAGAAATAAAGAGTATCATAAGAGGATACTTTGAAAAATTATATGCCAACAAGAAGGATAATTTAGAGGAAATGGACAAATTCCTAGAAACTCAAAAGCAGCCTACATTGATGAAAAAAGAAATGGATGAACTCAACAGACCAATCACAAGTTAAGAGAGAGAATCAGTCATCAAAAACTACCCAACTAAGAAGACCCCAGGACCAGAATGCTTCACAGGTGAATTCTACCAAACATTCTGGAAAGAACTAACATCAATCCTGTTTAAACTATTCCAAAAAACAGAAGTAGAAGGAACACTGCCAAACTCATTTTATGATGCCAACATTACCCTAATACCAAAGCTAAAGATGCCAAAAGAAAGTAAAATTACAGACCAATTTCTCTAATGAACCTAGACGCTATAATCCACAACAAAAGATTAAAAGAAAAACATCACATGATCATCTCTACAGAAGCAGAAAAAGCATTTGCAAAATACAGCAACCTTTCCTGATAAAAGCACAACGAAAGACAGGAATAGAAGGAAACTTTCTGAACATGATAAAGGATATATGTGAAAAATCCACTGCTAACATCATATACAATGGTGAAATCCTAAAAGCTTTTCCTCTAAGATCGGGAACAAGACAAGGATGCCCTCTATCATTGCTCCTATTTAACATTATCTTATAAGCACTTGCTCCAGCACTGAGGCAAGAAAAAGATATAAAAGGCATCCAAATTAGATAGGAAGAAGTAAAAATTTCACTCTTTACAAAGGACATGATCCTATACATAGAAAACCCTGAGAAATATACAACAAAGCTTCTAGAACTTATGAGGTTCAGTAAAGTTGCACGTTATAAGATCAATGCACAAAAATCAGTAGCATTTCTGTACACCAATAATGAGCAATCTGAGGAGGATATGAAGAAAAAAATACCATTTACAATAGTAACTAAAAGAATCAAATATCTATGAATAAATTTAACTGAAGACGTAAAGAACTTATATACAGAAAACTACACAACACTGTGAAAGGAAATCAAAGAAGACTTACAAAACTGGAAGAATATTCCCTGTTCATGGATAGGAAGACGAAAATCATTAAGATGTCTATCCTACCCAAACTAATCTACAGATTTAATGTAATCTCAATAAAAATCAACAGAGAAACTTTTACTAAGTTGGAAAAACTATCCATGAAATTTATTTGGAAGGGCAAGAGGCCCTGAATACCCAAAGGTATATTGAAAAAGAAAAATGGAGGAATCACACTACCTGACTTTAAAACATAATACAAAGCTACAGTGGTCAAAACTGCATGATATTGGCTCAAGCACTGACATACTGACCAATGGAACTGAATTTAGAGTTCTGATAAAAATTTGTTGTAATATTAATCAGTATTGCAGGCTTGAAGTCTCTAAAAAGACAAAGATACACTGGGGGGAAAAATCTAGTTATATCCTATTTAAAAGACATATCCTAAAACATAAGGATACAGATGGGATGCAAGTAAAGGATGGGGGAAAGATATACCAGGCAACTATTAAGCAAAATAAAAATACTATATGAATATTTATATCACAAAAATATAGATATTAAGGCAGAAGGATCCACTAGATATAAAGGCCACTATATAAGGCTTAACGGTTCAATTCACCAGGAAAATAAAACAGAACAATTCTAAACTTGCATACACCTAATAATGTAGCTTCAAACTATACAACGCAAAACCTGAGAGAACTACAAAGAAAAACAAATTAATCTAGTATGACGATGGGACATTTTAACAAACGTCTTTCAATAGGCCAAAAACAACAAAACCACCCAGTAAGGATAAAGAAGGTTTTAAAAACCCAATGAAGAGGTTCTGCCTAGCAGATATGTACAAAACATAACACTCAGTAAGTGGAGAATGTACATATATTTACGTACACATGGCACTGTTTGAAAATCAACCACCTACTGGGTCCTAGTGCAAGTCTCAACAAATTTCAAATGATATACCACCATATGGCACAAAGTATATGACCACAATGCAATTTAGAAATAAAGAAAATAGTGAAACCGTTGAAATTTGGAAATTAAGAAACAGACCTAAATAACTCACAGTTCAAAGAAAGAAATCATAATGGAAATTTGGAAATATTAAGAACTAAATGCTAAGACACTAGATATTAAAATTTCTGACATGCATCTAAAGAGGTACATTGAGATATAGCCTTAAATATTTATCTTAGAAAATAATAGGAACTCATCAACAAAATTAAGAATGTAAATTAAATTAGAAAAAGTAAAACTTTAAAAATCCAAAGAAAGCAGAAAGAAGTAAAAATTAGACCTCAAATTAATAAAATAGAAAATAAACATATAGGAGAGAATATCAAAAGAGCTAAATATTAATGGCTTAAAAAAATACCAATACAAGAAGCAGCTGTAGCTCAAGTGGTTGAACACCTGCTTCCCATGTATGAGATCCCAGGTTTGATTCCTGATACCTCCTAAAAACAAACAAACAAAATAAATAAACCAACTCTCACTGGGGAGCAGATATATATTGGGGGTGATCACCTGCTCCCCATATATGAGGTACTGGATTCAATTCCTGGTACCTCCTTAAAAAATAAAAAAAGATATCAATTCTTCCTTGGTTGGTCTTTATATTTAATATAACTCCAACCAAAATCTCAAGAGTTTTTGTTTTTTTTTTAATTTAAGTTTTGGTGGAACTTGACAAGATTAAAAATTTTAAATAGAAGAATAAAAGGCCAAGGATAACCAAGATCCTCGGGGGCGGGGGCGGGGAATGAAATAGGGCCTTGTCCTATTTCAAATACCAGAACCAATAGTAAAGCTTTACTATCAAGGCAGGGTAGTACTGGCAAATAGGCGCTCTTTGATGACAGGTGGTATGCCAAATCAGTGGGAAAAATCGAGTTAGAAAAAAATAGCCTATATGGAAAAAAATGAAATCGGATTTCTTGTCTCACACGACATACAAAGTAAACAAAAACAAAAACAGATTTAAAAAAAAAAATACCAAAAAAAAAAGCCTCCAGAGTAAGGACTTCAATGAGAGAAGTAAAACTTTAAAAAATAGTTAAATACTTTTCTGACCTTGAAGTAGGGAAAGATTTATAAACAAGACATGCAACCTTTGACCAACAGAGAGAAGTGGAAGCAACGATGCTAGTTCGAGCCTTACTTAGCTCTTAGGAGGCCGGATAGCTTCCACCTGACCTCTTGCACTACCATTACTAAGAAGACTGACTACCCTAACGTGGAGAGGGATGAGGAAAAGCTCCTAAGACCAGATAACATGTGAAGCCTCAATCCTCAAGGAGCCTCCACAGGCCAACACCAGCTGGGCCCACCGGGCTCCCACGGCCTCCCACGGCCTCCCTGCCCCTCCCCGCCGAGGCTCCACAGGTCGGGGCCTCGCCGCCCTTACCGCACTGCTGTAGCCACTCGGTCGACTCGCCTCTCCTCGGGCCCCTGGGTCGGTCGGGCGGTGGCTCCAGACGAGCGGGTAAGGGACGGTCCGCAAACGCCTGAAAGACCCAGGCGAGGGCAAGACCTCCAACGCCCTCCTCGCCGTAACCGCCAGACCAACCGCGATTCGCAACAGGTTCCCGAGCGCCCCGCCAGGCGGACACGAGCTGAGGTGAAGTGGGCTGGTCCCTGGCGCAAAGGATGCTGGGGTGAGGGGAGACGTGGGCCAGAAGCTGGTGCAATGGATGATGGGGGAGGGGGTCAGGGAACAAGGACTGACACGTGGGTGAGATGACCCTCTTTCTCCAAGATTCCCACACAAGTGACTCCACATCCCCTCTTCACTATGTGAAGAAACATAGTGTGGCCAAGAAGTGTGCACTAAAGCACACTTGCTGAGGTTAAAGACCTCTGTCTAACCTGTCTACTACTTGCATGCCTACCCTGGGTGTGGCTGAAAGGTAAAAGAAAAAAATAACTGCAGAACAGGCAAAATTCTGGGATCTTTGAAAGAAGTGACTTACATTTTAAGATTTTCACCCCCTGTGGCCATAAATTGTCATTAAAAAGCTCCAGTTATTAATGAAGGATTGTATATGGGAATGCATTACGATGGCTCAAAACGTGAAAATTCTAAGAAAAATAATTAAATACCTGTCATATGTATGTATGGTCATATATATTACATGAAAATACCCCATTTCTTTTTAAACATCTTATAAGAAACTTAATGAGGGAATGTCCTGTATTTCAATCACTCAACAATTTATTCAGCATTTACAATGTGCTGAGCTATGTGCACAAAACAGATGAGTCCCTTTCTTCATATTTATTGGTGTGGCACAGAAGAAAAACAATGTACGGATTTATTGGGGACTGCTATATCTAAGACTGTGTTTAAGAAGAATAAATGTCCCATTGTTAATATTAATAAGCATAAATA
The DNA here is from genome assembly GCA_029593785.1 of Cabassous unicinctus. Taxonomy (NCBI): domain Eukaryota; kingdom Metazoa; phylum Chordata; class Mammalia; order Cingulata; family Chlamyphoridae; genus Cabassous; species Cabassous unicinctus. The sequence continues at coordinate 9,135 of JAQZBX010056819.1, forward strand.
TATAACCATATCACAATAAAATTTGAGTATGGACTGCACTGGGAAGCTGTTTGGCAGGAGGATTTAGTTGTTTTGGTTGGGTAAAGAGATAATTACTTTAAAATGAAAATCATTTTGGCAATAATGTTACTTTATGTGCCAATAACCATCCATATTTGAATAAAATTAGCCAAAACTTTGAGTCACAACTCAACAACTACAAGCTGTCTAAAGCAAAATAAGATAAAGACATTATGGACAGCCACCCTAAAGCCAGCTCCTCTTCCAGGCTTCCCTGATTCAGCAAGTAGCATCTCTTTCCAGGCAAATGTTTAAACCAAAAAACATGGCAATCATCCTTGACACTTCCCTCTCCTTTACCCACTGCTCTAATTCAATCAGTACCAGGTCCTGCGGCATCCACCCACAAACCATATATTTAGTCTGTCATTTTGCTCCATGGCAAATGTTTCTGCCATAGGCAAAGCAATGATCTTCAACCAGTGAAATGAGCAGATGTTTAGGGATGTGAAGGTGCTACTACTGGTTTTATGGGAATCCAATTTGAGATTCTGAGACTTTATATCTTTTCCTAACATCATGAGCATTTGCCTTTCTAGTCCCTCTTTCAAAATCTCCCTTCACCCACTCTACAAGAGAAAAACAAGTCCTCACCCATCTTGAATCCTACTATGGCACTTTGCCCAGGCCTGCAGGGATATCAAAGAACCAATGGAAAAAAAACAAAGAAAACAAAACTGGGAGGCAGCAAGACATGTCTTTTAATGATTAACCAAAACATTATCAGGCTTCCCAGTTTTTCTCAGTTTTTACATATTTTGTTAAGAGTGAAGAGTGGTACTAGAAGCGGCAGCTGTTGGGATGTCCTGAAATCAGATATATTGTACAATGTGGGTAGTGGGATCGATGAGGACTTTCTTTTAATGGGCATGTCCCTTCCATACCCTGACTAGTGTCAAAGAACTCATTGCTCTTAATGGAGAGTATATAAAATGCAAAGCATACAGAACAAGAAACACTGATCACTAAATATGTTTTTGTTTGTTTGTTTACTGGGAGGTCCCGGGGATCGAACCCAGGTCCCTCCATATGGGAGACGGACGCCCAACCATTTGAGCCATATCCATCCCCCTAAATATGTTTTTTTTATGTATTAAAATGTAAGTAATATTTTTCAGCTGCTCATAATACTCATTCTTACCACATTTCATCATAAAAATGTATATTTTAACTACATATTAAATTGCATTATTAAAACAAATTAGGCATAGGATATAGGTTGATTTTTATTTGTGTAACATTATAAAAAATGAATAAATTCTATCTACATTATTTTAATCTTGACTTGGTTTTTTAAAATGGATTCATAATTTCTTTTCCACTGATTTCAGGAATAGTGTTTGAAATGTGTATTAATGAATATATTTGGATTGAAACATGATGTCAGATTTTATGACCAAATTAGATCAGTCTAATTTGGCTAATTGATTTTGATAATGCTATTTATATGGCAGACATTTAAACAGAAATTAAATGAGCTAAATTCACAGATTCATGGTTTTGACAAAAATATTGTTGAAAGGGAGCAGATGTGGCTCAAGCGGTTGAGTCCCCACCTCCCACATAGGAGGTCCCGGGTTTAGTTTCCGGTGCCTCCTGAAAAAACCAAAAACAAATGAAAAAACCTACTCAGGGAAGCCAGTGTGGCTCAATGGTTGAGCTCCAGCTTCCTACATACGAGGTCCCAGGTTCAGGCCCCAGTACCTGAAAAAAAAAAAAAATTGCTGAAAGATATGAAAATATTAAGTCTTAAAAACTGTATTGGTAAAGGTGTACTGAAATTATTAAAGGTATTTCTATTTTCCTAAGTCTTTCTTGTCACATTAGATTAAATGAAATGCCTTTTAGTGGGGAAAAAAACAGTATAATTAAATTATTTGTTAAAAGTTTTGGTGACCTTTTTGAGGAATACTTTTCTGAAATTGAGAAAGTGAATGATTCTAATGACTAGTAACCAGTACCACTCTCAGACACACCCCTTGCCCTCCTCTGACCATGCCCCTCTCTGGGACCAAGCCTGTGCCCCTTTCTTCTAGAGAATGCCCCAGGTATGGGGACCCTGGAATTCCAACAGGCAGCTGGTGAAAGGGGTGGGGAAAGCAGGGGACAGGGCATAGGTGTCTACTATGGGTGGGGGTTAGAAGCCCTCAGATGTGGTGAGCTGAAGGTGGAGTCTTTGTTTGCCTGAGCTATCACAAATACCACACAATGGCATGGCTTAAAAAATGGGAATTTATTGGCTAACTGTTGTGAGGATAGGAGAAATCCAAAATCAAGACATTGGCCAGGCTTGCTTTCTTCCCAAAGATGCTACTGTTCTGGTGTTGGCTGTCAGCAATGTTTGGGTTCCTTGGCTCTCCTTTCTTTCTTCTGCAACTTCCTGATTCTCTTTATAAAGCCTCCAGTATTCCAGATTAAGTCCCACCCTGCTTCAATTGGCTATACCTTAACTAGAAATTATATCATTAGTGACTTCCATGAAAATGGAAGATTAGAGATGTGGAAGGATCACTTCTCTCTGGAAAAAGTTACAGGACAGGGGAAGACTGGGAGGTTGCTCTGGGGCTCAGCACACCAAGGGAAGGCAAGACACCACCCCAAAGAGAAAGGGGTGAAGGAAAGAAGTCTCAGCTGACTGAACAATCCCATGAGTAAAGCTGCAGAAGTAGCAGCGAGTGCACCTCCCCCCACTTACAGAGCAAATAGCAGTCTGTGGACTGCAGCAGCTGCAGACTGAAGGGGTTGCAGGGGTCCTTTTCCCCAAGAAAGGGGAGATGGAGGGACACAGCCTACAGCTAATTCAGATTTTGCCCAGCCAACCCGGTCTGTTGAATTGGAGGGGTCGCACACTTCCAGGCCTGGTGGGGCCAGGATATTGTTTCCCTGAGAGCCAGCAGGGAGCTAAAGATAATTTTCCTTCTTATTAATACCCTCCCTACTGCCCCAAGCCAGTTGTTGAAGAGGCAGAGGGAGGGAGGGTGTAGGCAGGCCAAGGGTGGAGAACAGCCTCTGAGAAAGGTTGTGAGGCTTGGCCAACCCTGAGGACTTGCTTCTGCAATGCCCACCCACCTGAGGAGTTACACTGAATGCATTCCCCATAGCACCTGGGCTGTGAGCTGAGAGGTCTGGCAAAGGGCACCATCTGCTGCCCAGACCAGAAAAGTGCATGAAAAAGGAAAAATAAATAAACAGGCAAACAGATGCCTTTACTGCCACCCTCTCCAAGAACCTTGGAAACTGGCCTGCACCCCATTACTGGGGTCCTTAGCCCGTGGTTCAGTGACTAAACAAGGGCAATCCTAAATATCTAGAACAAGTTGAACCAAAAGTCAAAGGATAGTGGTAGCACACAGCGACTTAACAATAAATCCCTAGGCAAGAGAGACAAACTGAACATCACAGGAAACGCAGCATCAGAATCAGATGCCTAGACATCAGGAAAAAATTAAAAGCCACAGAAAGAAAGAGGAAGATATGACTCAGGTAAAGAAACAAATCAGAGCTCCAGATGAGACACAGGACTTGAAGCAGCTAATTAATAAAGTTCATAAAAATCTCCTAAATCAAATCATGGAGTTGAAGGACAACAAGGCTAAATAAATAAAAGACATTAAAAAAACACTGAGTGAGCACCCCCCAAAAATGGAATCATGGAGAGAAAAATAATAGCTTATGTGAATTAAAAACAAAATAAGTGAGATTAAAAATACAACAGAGGCACACAACAGCAGATTTGAAATCATGCAGAAAGAATCAGTAATGGAAAAGAAAAAACAGAAATTGAAGAGAAAGAAGAACAGAGAGAGAAAAGAATGGAAAGAATGAGAAGGGGCTCAGGGAGTTGAATGATAACAAGAAATGCACCAACATTCATGTTCTGGGAGTTCCAGAAGGGAAAGGGGGGAAGAAAGAGTATTTGAGGAAACAACAGCTGAAAATTTCTAACTCTCATGAAAGAGATGGATATACACGTCAAGGAAGGACAGCATACTCCAATTAGAATAAATCCAAATAGACTTACCCCAAGACAAATAATATGCAGAATGCCAAATCCCAAAGATAAAAAGAAAATTATGAAAGCATTTCAGAAAAAAAAAAAAGTGAAACATCACATATAAGGGATATCCAATAAGACTTTGTGAGGATTTCTCTTCAGAAACCATGGAGGCAAGAAGGCAGTGGTATATTATGATACTGAAAGAGAAAAACTCCCAGCCAAGAATTCTGTATCTAAATATCTAAAATATCTAAAAAATATACAGAAAAAGAAATAAGAATGGGATCACACTGTTTCACTGCAAAAGATCAACTATACACAAAAGAAGGCAGCAATGGAAGAAATGAGGGGTAAAAAGTATAAGATATAAAGAAATGAATTAAAAATGGCTCAATAAATCCTACTCTGAAAAGTAAATGCTTCAAAAATAGAGTGATAGGTGTACATCCCAGAGACTTAAATCTTTGGGCTGTTCATATGCCAGCTGGGCTTTGAATCTCAACAGAGTTACAACACCAACTCTATAGAGTTCATTGTACTCACCCAGGACAACTAACAAGGAGATGATGATGGACAATGCCCAAGGCATCCAGTCTGCAACTGGAAGTAAGATAGTCCCATCCATCTGCTCTATGGCACTGAAGCCCCCTCTCAATTAGAGGTGCAATGGGCATCAACCATGCCCAGATCCTCAGGATTGGGGAATGAACTGTGGACTAAAGTAGACTTACTAGTATTCTACTATAGACTTATTGTGATTCTAGCAATGGAAGAATTTATATCACTGATGTGGAAGCAGTGGCCACTGGAGGTTCTGAGGGAAGGGAGAGGGAAAAACAGGTGTAACATGGGGGCATTTTTGGGACTTGGGAATTGTCCTGACTGACACTGCAATGATAGAAACAGGCCATTATATATCTTGCCATAACCTACAAAATTGATGTGGAAGACAGTGTAAACTACAATGTAAATTATAATCCATGCTTAGAGGCAATGCTCCAAAGTGTGTCATCAATTTTGCAATTGAATGTACCACACTAAACATGAATGTTGTTAATGTGGGAAAATGTGGCAGGGGTAGGGAGCAGGGCATATGGAAATTCCCTATGTTTTTATATAACATTTACATAATCTAAGTATCTTTTAAAAAATATAAATAAAAATGAATAACTAGATTAAACTCACCAACCAAAAGACACATATTGGCAGGATGTATTTTTAAAAAATACTTGGAACACCTATTTTATTTTAAAGACTCACTTCAGACCCAAAGAAACAAACAGTTTGAAAGTTTCAAGATGAATAAAAATATTACATACAAAGAGTAACTAGAAGAGACCTGGGGTGACTGTACTACTATGAGAAAAAAATAGCCTTGAAGTAAAAAACTACAACAAAAGTAAAAGGAGGACACGCTATATTAATAAAAGGGTCAATCCACCAAGAAGGTATAATAATCATCAACATTTATGCACACAGCCACAAAATACATGAAACAACATTGGCAAAACTGAAAGAAGAAATATTAAGACAGTTATAACAACTGGAAACTTCAAAACACCACTTCCAAGAATGGATCAATCATCAAGACAGAATACCAGAAAGGAAACTGAAGATGTGGCCAATACTATAAACAAACTACACCTGACAGATATATACAGAACACCACTCAACAACAGTAGAAGAAACATTCTTCTAAAGTGTCCATGGATCATTCTCCAGGCTAGACCATATGTTAGGGCACAAGACAATTAATTTTAAAAGACTGAAATCACACAAAGTTTCTCTCCTACCACAATGGAATGATATAAAAATCAAAACCAGAAGGAAAACTGGAATTGTACAAATAAATGGAAAATATATGAACCATTTTTAAATAACCAATAGGAAAATTTTCTGAAATCCAATTACAAGGGAAATCAGACAATGCTTAGAGACAAATGAAAATATTTTTTAAAAATCCATGCCAAAAGCTATGGGAAAGAGCAAGGCACTGCTCATTGGGAAACTTATAGCTATAAATTCCTACATTAAGAAAGAATGAGCTCAAATCAATAACCTAACTTCATATCTTGAGGAAAGAAGAGTAAGCCGAACCTAACATTAGGAGAAGGAAAGAAATAATAAAGATTAGAGTGGAGATATGTGAGATAAAGAAAAGGAAAACAAGTGAGAGGATCAATTAAACCAAAATTTGGTTCTTTGAAAAGATTAATAAAATTAACAAACCTTTACCAGACAAAGCAAAATGAGAGAAGATGCAAATAACTATTTAGAGAATGAAAGTGGGAACAAAGCAGAGGGAACATTTCCTAACTCATTCTTTGAGGGCAACATTACCCTAATGGCAAAACGAGATAAACATATTAAAAGAATAGCAAATTACATACCAATATGTCTCATGAATATAAAATCAAAATTTTGTCCCATTGTCTGGGACTGTTCAGCTGACTAGGGGCCTCCTGGAAGGAAAATTCACAAAACAGGACATACTTCAAGTGTGTGTTGTGACCCCTTCCCAGAATCTTTATTATTATTGTATATTTTGGGGGAAAAAACACAAACTCATTTTAATGAAAATCAAATGTTGAAAGAGCTACACAATGAAAGGTGAGCCTCCCTCCCATCCAGCGCCTGCTCCCTCAGTTCTACCCCCTCCCAGACACCCACTGAAAAATTTCTCGCACCTCCTTGCATGGATAGCCCATCCGGGCTCAAGTATATATGCCTGTGTCTGACTGTACAGCCTATTTTTTGCACTTTTTTTTTTTTAACTTAAAGTTATTCAGTCATTAAGTCAACCTTTCTTAAAGAATTTCCATCATAGACCTAATAGCGTGACCATATAACATAAAGTCACATCGGGTTACTCTTAGTGAAAGGGGGTGACATGAAAAGGTAGGAAAACAGACATAAACCAGGACTGCCCTAGACAAATGGGAACACACAGTCGTCCTGGAGCTCCGCAATCTGTTTAACAGCTGAATGGTAGCCCAGTTCATGGACTTATGTTAATTTACAAATCAGCGATCTGGAGCTCCCCTCAGGGCCACGGCAGACAAATGCACCACCTCCCACTCCAGCCACGGGGAGGTTCAGTGTATTAAAGGACAAGAAACTCAGCAGAAGGGCCTGTTCCCTCCCCAGTGCACAGGACTAACCCCTCCCACAAACATGCCCAAGGCGCACAGAGCTCAAGGCGACCTAGCACCTGAGGAGCCACAGCCATCGCCAAAGGCCTGGCTGCTGAAGCCTGGACACCACCAAGGCCTGCAGAGTGGAGCTGAGCATCATGGGAGGAAGAGGCGGGGCAGCTTCCAACTATTTTTTCATTTTTCTTATTTTCTTATTACTTCTCATTCATTTTTTGAGTTTTTTTAATTTATGATATCTTATCATGTAATGTTTCATTTTCTTAGTGCCTTTTATCTACTTTTCAGAAAGTATATTTCAGTACATAATGTAGATCCCAACGAAGAGCTTTCTATTGTTTGCTGTGGATTACTCCGCACTTACTCCTTTTCTCCCTATATCACCTTGGTACTTGAAAATAACATGAATTTTTTTCTATTGGTATTCATACAATTAAAAAAAATTTTATGGACAGAAATGAGATTGAAAATAGCTTTCCTAACAACACAGATCTGTTTCTCTTTCTACATTTTTAATGAAATGTTTTAAAGTATGAAAGCTTTCTTCCTGACATTTCTGGATTCTATACTTCTACCACTTCTGTCGCTGCTACATCTTTTGGAATGGACACAATCTAGGTGAGGAAGGACTGAAACAGGAAGGCGCACACTCCAGGCTGCTGAGAGAGTTGTTCAGGTCTTTAGTCAGGGAGACAGCTCTTGTTGACCACATCTAGAGAAGTTCTCTTATCATTGATTGTACTTTTCAACTCCAGAATTTCAATATCAGTTGATTTTATACTTTCTAGCTCTTTATTGATATTCTCCATTTGGTGAGACATCTTTCTTTGTGAAAGAGACATCAGCTTTTTTGCAAAGAACAGCAGAGAGGGTGCAGGGGCGTAACCCTAGTGAGCTGTTTTGGGAATCCACAGAGCAGGAGGCTGCAGGCATCATTCAGGAGGAGCTAGACAAAGAGACAAAGAGCCCAAGAGAAACCCATGAGTTGCTCACCCCTGTGGCTGGAAAAGGTGGTGGATAGGCCCCACCCTCAAGGCAAATAGCCTCTGTGGAATCCCTGGCTCTCAAAGGCCAGCTGAGTGGGAGGGAGCATTGCCTGGGAGGAAGGGGGGGTCTGGTGAAGGGTGGAGAGTGGTTTCCTTTCTGTGGTTTGAGGCACCTGAGCCCCCTTTGAATCTTGGGGAGGATACCAGCCAGAACTGAAATTGCCCTGGGGAGAGGGGAGGGGGAATCTGCCGCGGTCCAGCCGAGGCACGAGGGAGCAAGATTGAAGGTGGTCAAGGGCGTCGGCGAGAAAAGATGAGTCGCACACCAGTTGAGTGAGAATCCACGTATATCTTTTTTATTCTTCTTATTCTTCTTATTCTACCTATTCTACTTCAATGTAGGATAGCTCAGTTTTTATATACTATTCTTTGGGCAGGCTTGTAAGCATTCCTTCTTTAGTTATGTAAAGTTTACATAAGCATTCTTTCTATAGCTAAGCAAGGTTGTAGGCATAACACAGTCTTTAGATAAGCACTTTTAGTCCCAGGATGTTAACTTTTAACTGATGGCTTAGACGTTCCTATTCTGATGTTAAGGTTAGATAAACCAGACTTGTGGTAAACTAGCATACCTAATTGCAGCACTAACCCATTGTTACATTTTAACGTTTACTATCTAAAAGGTCATTAAGATCCTAAACTATTTTTAAAGCAGTAGTTTTTACCTCACATTAGAGATCTAAGGAAATCTACTTTATAATGGGCTTAAGTCAGTC
>JAQZBX010056820.1:0-18107 GCA_029593785.1 Cabassous unicinctus
CAATGAAACCAAAAGTTAGTTGTTTAAAAAGATCAATAAAATTGACAAAACTTCAAGTAGACTGAGAAAGGAAAAAGGAGACAGGACACAAATAACTAAAATCAGAAATGAAAGGGGGTATATTATTATGGACTCCACAGAAATAAGAAGGATGGCAGGAGGATAATATGAACAACTGTATGCCAATAAATTAGATAACTGAGATGAAATGGATAAATTCCTAAAAACATACAATCTACCTACACTGACTCAAGAAGAAATGTAAGATTTCAACAGATAAATAACAAAGAGAATCAGTCATCAAAAACCGCTCAACAAAGAAAATCCCAGGACCAGATGGCTTCACAGGGGAATTTTACCAAATATTACAAGAAGAATTAACACCAATATAGCTGAAACTCTTCCAAAAAATTGAGGATAGAACACTTGCTCATTCTATGAGGCCAGCATCACCCTCATATCAAAACCAGATAAAGATACCACAAGGAAAGAAAATTACAGACCATATTTCTTACGTATACAGAAGCAAAAATCCTCAGTAAAATACTAGCAAACCAAACTCAATAGCACATTAAAAGAATTATACACCAAGATCTAGTGGGATTTATCCCAGATATGCAAGCATGGTTCAGCATAAGAGAACTAATTAATATAATACACCACATTAATAGAATGAAAGAAAAACAAAACAAATGATCATTTCAATTGATGCAGAAAAGGTGTTTGGCAAAATCCAGCACCCCTTCTTGATAAAAACACATGCATACACACACTACAAAAATTAGGAATAGAAGGAAACTTCTTCAACATGATAAAGGGCATATATGGACATCATACTCAATGTTGAAAGAATGAAAGCTTTTACCCTAACATCAGGAACAAGAGAAGGATATCCCCTGTCTCCATTGTTATTCAACATTATACTTGAAATTCTGGCCAGAGCAATTAGGCAAGAAGAAGAAATAAAAGGCAAATTTGAAAGGAAGAAATAAAACTTTCCTTATTTGCAAATGACATAGTCCTATATATACAGGACTCTGAAAAACCTGCAACCAAGCTACTAGAGCTAATAAAAAATTCAGCATAGTGGTGGGGTACAAGATCAACATGCAAAAATCAGTAGTGTCTACACATTAGTAATGAACAATCTGAAAAGGAAATCAAGAAAAAAAATCCATTTACCATAGCAACTAAAAGAATCAAATATCTAGGAATAAATTTAACCAAAGGTGTAAAGAGCTTACATGTGGAAAACTACAACACATTGCTGAATAAAAGAAGACCTAAATAAACGGAAGGACATTTCATATTCATGGGTTGGAAGACTAAATATTATTAAAATATCAATTCTACCCAAAGTAATTTACAGATTCAATGCAATTCTAACAAATTCCAAAAGCCTTCTTTGCAGAAATGGAAAAGCCAATCATCAAATTTATGTGGATGGGGGACAACCAGCAAGATGATGGCAGAGTAAGGAGCTCCTAGAGTCAGCTTGTGCTACAGGGCAGTTAGTAATCATCCAGAGCTTTTTTCCATCCAGTTCAGATTGCAGCTCTAAGCCTAAGTCCCAGCCTCACCTCTGGCAGAGAGGAAGCTGGTGGGACCTGCACCAGTCTCTCAGGGAAATTATAGGCCACTCCACGGAGGCTGGTGATCATCCTACTTTGGCAGCACAAGCTGCCTCAGGAGCTATTCTGTGGCTGGAATTGGAAGCTCCATTTCCCAAACACAGGAGAGGAAGATACGGTTGACCACTGACTTCAGCTACTGATTAGTAAATTCAGGTGGCTAAAGTATAACCCTAAGAATAGCTAAAGTTTGAACCTGTCCAAGTGAGAAAGAGGCCGGTAGCCGCCATTTTGACTCTGCCCCAGGCATGAGGGGAAGCCGGGCTGACTGAAAATCACAGTGACGGTAGAGACCCGCTTTTTTCACCCAGATTGGCCTGCAGCCCTAGCCGAGGCTTCAGCCCCACCTCTAGCAGGGAGGAAGCTGGCAGGCTCTGCACCAGCTTCTCCGGGTAATTGCAGATGCATTTGGCTGGCACAGACTGAATAGTTGGAAGTCTACCGGGGCAACCATGGTCATTTTGGACCTGCATGGCATAGATTGCTGCCCACACCTGCAGTTCCATCCCCGCCCAGGCAAGGGAGAAAGGGGCGTGAAGCTTCATCAGTCTCTCTGGGCAACTACAGTCTAGGCCTGCACGACTTGGATTATTACACACGGCTGTGGCTCTGTCCCTACCCCTGACAAAGGAGAAAGTTGGGAGAAGTTTCATTGGTCCCTGGGGCAATGAGAGCAGCTTGAGGCTCCACAGCTTACAGCACAAACTACATCCTTGGCTCCTACTACACAACCAGCAAGGGAGAAGGGCAGGAAAGCCCTAAATTAAAGAGAGAAACGGCATGCAGAATAAATACATCTAGTAAGCCAGATGCTAAGCTACCAACAAAAAATTACAATCCACACCAAGAAACAGGAAGAGATGGCCCAGTTAAAGGAACAAGATAAGCCTCCAGATGACATAAAGGAGTTAAGACAAGTAATCATAGATGTTCAAACAAATCTCCATAATAAATTCAATGAGATGGCTAAAGAGATTAAGGATATTAAGAAGACATTGGATGAGCACAAAGAAGAATTTGAAAGCATACATAGAAAAATAGCAGATCTTACAGGAATGAAAAGTGCAATAAATGAAATTAAAAATACACTGGAATCATACAATAGCAAATTTGAGAAGGCAGAAGAAAGGATTGGTGAACTTGAAGAAATGGCCTCCAAAAGCAAACATACAAAAGAACAGATGAAGAAAAAAACAGAAAAAATTGAACAAGGTCTCAGGCATGAGGGGAAATAAATGACAGCAAGAGACATGCAAACATACATGTCATGGGTGTCCCAGAAGGAGAAGAGAAGGGAAAAGGGGCAGAAGGAATATTTGAAGAAATAATGGTAGAAAATTCCCCAACTCTATTGAAGGACATAGATATCCTTGTCCAAGAAGCACAACGTACTCCCATCCAAATAAATCTGAATAGAACAACTCTAAGACACATACGAATCAGAACGTCAAATGCCAAAGACAAAGAGAATTCTGAGAGCAGCAAGAGAAAAGCAATGCATAACATATAAGGGATACCCAATAAGATTAAATGCTGATTTCTCATAGAAACCATGGAGGCAAGGCAACAGTGGTATGATATATTTAAGATCCTTAAAGAGGAAAAGTTCCAGCCAAGAATCTTATATCCAGCAAGATTGTCTTTCAAAAATGAGGGTAAATTTAGAATATTCACAGATAAACAGAAACCGAGAGTGTCTGTAACCAAGAGACCAGCTTTGCAGGGGATACTAAAGTGTGTGCTACAATATGAAAAGAAAAGACAGGAGAGAGAGGCTTGGAAGAGAGTCTAAAAATGAAGATTTTGCCAGTAAAAGTAACTAAAGTCTCAAAAGAGTGGTGAAAATAAAATATGATGAATAAAACCCAAAGGTTAAATGAGTGAAATAAGAACTGCCTTTAAAGTAATAACATTGCATGTTAATGATTAAACTTCCAAATCAAAAGACACGGACTGGCAGAATGGATAAGAAAATATGAGCCACCTCTATGCAGTCTGCAAGAGACTCATTTTAGACCCAAGGATACCAAGACATTGAAAGTGAAAGGCTGGAAAAAGATATTCCACACACGCAGTAACAACAACAACAACAACAACAAAAAGCGGATGTAGCTATACTTACATCAGATGAAATAGGCTTTAAAAGACATTAGTAATGCACAATCTGAGGAGGAAGTCAGGGAAAAAATTCCATTTACAAAAGCAACTAAAACAATCAAATATTTGGGAATAAACTTAACCAATGATGTGAAGCACTTGTATTCAGAAAACTAAAACTTATTGTTAAAAGAAATAAAAAAATACATAAATAATTGGAAGAACATTCCATGCTTACTGATTGGAAGACTAAATATCATTAAGATGTCAATTCTACCCAAATAGATATACAGATTCAATGCAAACCCGATAAAAATTCCACCAGCATTTAAAAAAATAAATGAAAAACACAATTATCAAATTTATTTGGAAGGGTAAGGTGCCCCGAGTAGCCAGAAACATCTTAAAAAGGAAAAACAAAGTTGGAGGACTCTCACTTCCAGACTTTAAATCATATTACCTAGCTACAGTAGTAAAAACAGCATGGTACTGGCATAAAGACAGACACATAGACCAATGGAACTGAACTGATGGTTCAGAAACAGACCTTCACATCTATGCTGAAGTGATTTTTGACAAGCCTGTCAAACCCACCCAGCTCAGGCAGAACAGTCCATTCAACAAATGGTGCTGGAAGAACTGGATGTCCATAGCCAAAAGAAGGAAAGAGGACCCTCATCTCATACCTTATACAAAAATTAATTCAGAATGGATCAAAAACCTAAATATAAAGGAAGAACTAGAAAGCTTCTAGAAGAAAATGTAGGAAAACATCTTCACGACCTGGTGGTAGGTGGTGGATTCTTAAAGGAGATAAGAGGAGGACTGAGATGGACTACTGATGTTTAATGTATGTAGAAGTTTTAATTAACTTTACTGTAAAAGTGTAGAAATGTATAGAGTTGATGGTAACACATTATCGTGAGTAACAGCTCGTTTATAAATGGGAATGTGGCTGAAAAGGGTAGTCTGTGGATGTAGATGCCAATTGAAAGAAAGCTAGAGAATAATCTAGGGACTGAATAACACAGTAAACCCAGAGGTAGATGAGAATTGTGGTTGTTAGCACAGATGCAAGAGTGTCCTTTGTGAGCTAGAGCAGATGTACGTCACTATTGCAGGGTGGTGGGAATGTGGAGAAACATGGGAAAAATACAACTGGACTGACTTATGGACTATGGTTAACAGTAATAATGCAATATTCATGCATCTATGCCAAATATGTATTGTGTTGATAATGGGGAAGTATGGAAAAAGTGTGCCGAATGTGCACTATGGACCTGGTAATAGTCTGATGATATTATCTCATAATCTGTAACAAATGTTCTGCCACGGTGTGGTGTGTTGATAGACGGGTGTTGTATGGGAATCCTGCACATGTGCATGATTGTTTTAAAAGTTTACAACTTTTGTCATAAATATGTTTAACAGGAAGCGGCTGTGGCTCAAGGAATTGAGCTCCCGTTTACCATATGGAGGACCTGGGTTCAATCCCCGGGACCTCCTGGTAAAAAAAAGAAAAAAGGCATTCTAGACCTGTGCGGTGGCTCAGGCCCCCATGTGGCGAAGCAACGCACCAAAAAGATGATGACTCAACAAGATAGAAAAAAATATATATCTATATATATCTATATATATTTAACAAATAATGGTAGGGTGGGTTGGGGGAAAATACACCAAACATAAGGTAAAAACTATAGTTAATAGTAAGATTTTAACGATATTCTTTCATTTTTTTTTTTTTTTTTTAAGATTTTATTTATTTATTTATTTCCCCCCCACCCCGCCGGCTCTTTGTGCTCGCTGTGTCCATTTGCTGTGTATTTTTCTGTGTCTGCTTGTCTCCCCCTGCTGGGCAGTCCTGCTGCGTCAGCTCACTGAGCCACGCGAGCTGGCTTAGCCTTCACCAGGAGGCCCCAGGAACCGAACCCGGGGCCTCCCATATGGTAAACGGGAGCCCTATCTATTGAGCCACATCTGCTTCCCAATATTCTTTCATAATTTGTAACAAATGTCTCACAACAATGCAAGGTGTTGGTGGAGGTTGATGTATGGGACCACTGTATGATGTTATGTATGTTTGCTTTGTAAGTTCACAGCTTTTACTGTATACTTATTGTTTATGTATTTTCATGTATAAATTACATAAAAAAATAATAAGGTGGGTTGGGGGAAAAATACGCCAAATGTAAGATACTTTGGTTAGTAGTAATGTTTTAAAGATGCTCTTTAATCATTAGTTAAAAATGTTTCACAACAATGCAAGGTATTGGTGGTAGGGTGAGGTATGAGAGCCCTGTGTGATGTTATGTATGTTTGTTTTGTAAGTACACAACTATTACTATACATTTATTCTTTATGTATGTTTATGTATGAGTGATACACTTCAATAAATTAAAAAATATTATATGGATAGTGTATTAGTCAGCCAAAGGGGTGCTGATGAAAAATACCAGAAATTGGTTGGTTTTATAAAGGGTATTTATTTGGGGTAGAAGCTTACAGTCACAAGGTCATAAAGAGTAAATGACTTCCCTCACCAAAGTCTGTTGCCATGTGTGGGAGCAAGATGGCTGCTGGTCTCTGTGAGTGTTCAGCCTTCCTCTTCAGGCTCCGTGGTCCCAGCTTCTTCTGGTCTCAGCTGTAGGCTGGTATAAGGCTTGTCTCTAACCCTGGGGCTCATTTCTTCCTGGGCTCAGCTGCTCTGTTTACTCCACAAGTTCAGCTGTCGACTCTCAGGCTCTTTCTCTTTCCAGGGCCTCTACTGTGTCTATGGAGCCATCTCTATTCCTCTGTGTTCTTCTGTGTATTTACTTCCTGGGGCTCCAGCATTAAAACTCCAACTCTCTCCTCTGCCGTGTGGTTTTCTCTGTGAGTCCCCACCCACCAAGGTGGGGACTCAATGTCCTACTGACATGGCCAAATCAAAGCCCTGATTATAATTTAATCAAATAAAAGTGAAACCTGTGAATTTAATACAATCTAATATGCCCAGAGGAACAGACCAGTTTTCAAACACAATCCAATATCTGTTTTTGGAATTCATAAACAATATCAAACTGCTACAGATGGTAAACCAAAACCATCTTGAAAAAGAAGAATGAAGTTGGAGGCCACATCCTGAGTTTGGAACTTATTACAAAGTCATGGTATTGGCTCAAGGAGAGATATATAGAGCAATGGGTTGAATTGAGAGTTCAGAAATCAATCCTCACATCTATGGCCAATTGATTTTTGACAAGGATGCCAAGTCCACTTAATTGAGAAATAATAGTCTTTTCAACAAATGGTGCTGGGAAAACTGGATATCCATATGCAAATGAAGGTGGATCCCTGCCTCACACCATATACAAAAATTAACACAAAATGGGTCAAAGATCTAAATATAAGAACCAAAACTATAAAAGTCCTAGAAGAAAACATAGGGAAGCATATTCAGAAACTCGTGTTAGGCAATAGTTTCTTAGACTTTACAGCAAAAGCATGAGCAAAAAAAAAAAAAAAAAAAAAAAAATAGATAAATGCAAATTCATCAAAATTAAAAACTTTTATGTATCAAAGGATTTTATTGTGAAAGTGAAAAAGCATTTAGAATGGGATAAAATATTTGGAAACCACATTTCTGATAAAGGTTTAATATTAGAATATATAATGAAATCCTACAACTCAACAACAAAGAGAAAAGCAATCAAACTTTAAAATGGGCAAAAGACTTGAATAGACGTTTCTCCAAAGAAGATTTAAAAATGGAGAAAAAGCACATTAAAATACACTCAGCATCACTAGCCATTAGGAAAATGCAAGTCAAAACCACAATGAGGTATCTTTTCACATCCATTAGAATGTGGAAAACAGTTTGGTGGTTCCTCAGAAAGTTATGTAGCGAATAAGCTACATGACCTGGCAATCCCACTTCTACGTATATACCCCAAAGAATTGAAATAGGGTCTCAAACAGATATTTGCAGACAGATATTCATAATGACATTATTCACAATTGCCAAAAGATGGAAGCAACCCAAGTGTCCATCAACAAATGGATAAACAAAATGTGGTATATACATACAATTGGATCTTATTCAGCTGTAAAAAACAATAAAGAATGAAGTTCTGATACATGTGACAACATGGATAAACCCTGACGACATCATACTATAGAAATAAGCCAGACACAAAAGGGCATATATTGTATGATCTCACTGATATGAACTAATTAGAATAAGAAAATTCATAGAGTCAGAAACTAGAATATAGTTTTCCAGAGGCTGGGGTGCAATGGGAAGTTAATGCTTAATTGGTACAGAAATTCTGTTTGGGGTGATGAAAAATTTTGGTAATGTATGGTGGTGACAGCAGAACAACATTAAGAATGTAAAACACTGAATTATTTGAATGTGGTTGAAAGGGGAAATTTAAGTTGTATATATGTTACTTAAAAAAAATTGTAGGACTGCACTACATAAAGATTGAACGCTAATGTAAACTATGGACTTTAGTTAATAGTACAGTTATAAATAATATTGTTTCATCAATTGTAACAAAGGTACCACATTAATGCAAAGTGTTAATAGGGAAAACTGTGTGGGGAGTATATGGAAACTATATTTTCTACATGCTTTTTCTGTAAACCTATAACTTCTATAATAAAAATTTTATTGAAAAATTTTGTATAGTAGGTAAAGTAGTAAGCACAGTGTTTTGCATATAAAGAAATCAGTTGGCCTTAGCTGTGTGGGTTCATTTCTGGGCTCTCATTTCCTTTCCATTGACCTGAATGTCTATATTTATGCCCCTACCACACTGTTTTGTTTACTATAGCTTTGCAGTATGTTTTAAAATTGGAAAGTGTGACTCCTTCAACTTTGTTCTTCATTTCCAAGGTTATTTTGGCTATTTGGATCCTTTTGTAATTGGTATGAATTTTAAGATTGGCTTTTCCTATTTTCAAAAAAGGGTGCTGGAATGGATAGGGATTGCTTTGAATCTATCACTTTGGGAAGTATTGAAATCTTAACAATATTAAGCCTTCCAATCTATTAACATGGGATGTGTTGCCATTTATTTATGCCTTCTGTAATTTCTTTCAGCAGTGCTTTGTAGTTTTCAGTATACCCATTGTTCAACTCCTTGGTTACATTTATTTCTAAATATCTTATTCCTTTAGGTGCTATTGTCAATGGAATTGTTTTCTTAGTTTCCTTTTTGGATTGTGAATCACTGGTGTTTAGAAGCACCACTTATTTTTGTACTTTAAATGCTTAGGCTTTAAAAATAACCAGTTATTGCTTTAGAAAATGGCTGCATTCCCATCAATTTTCACTAGATGGCAGCAGAAGATACTGGTTTGGCTGCAGCTTAGGGTTAAATGCGCTTAATTCTCAGGCATAGCTTTTGTTAGACTCCTGGGAACGCTTTTTAAGGTTAGCCTGGGGTTACCCCTTCCCACACATGGAGAACTTTCTTTAAGCTTTTTTTCGTTTTCCCAAATCCTATTAAACTGTTGTCATAGTAGTTGTACCTGGCCTTGCTGGCCACCACGCAGCCATTTGTGCCCTCCACACTCCTGGGGGCTCAAACATGTCTCAGTGTGAAACTAGAATGCAGAACCCACTTGACAGCTCCATCCTCTTTACCAGGTAGTGCTGCTTGTACAACACTGTTTGTGTGTTCATTTCCTTGTATTTGCTAACCTCCTCCAACACGCACCCCAGGCAGACTCCAAACCTTCCCTGCAGCCCAGCTGCAGCTGGTTTCTGGCCAGGTCCCTTTAATGCACTGTGAGCAATTTCTCCTCTCAGTATGAATTCGGTTTCACTCCAACCTGCATCTGCTCCCTAACACCCCCACCCCACAGGGGGCGATTAATTCCCTCTCATATGCCGTAGAGCTTTCACCATCAGAGGATGAGTGGATGGATTCTCCCACCAATGCATTCAATGCCTTGTCAGCATCTCCCTTCCCATCCCTTTTATCTTGTAGTCAATTGGCCAAATTGAATCCAGGGTCTGAAGGTCTAACCTACCACTGCTACCACTCTGCATTGCCCATGGGAAGTCTTAAATTCAAATAAGCATTCAGACTCACAAGACAACCGCAGGCCACACATGACACTGGCCTATTCAGAAGGACAGAGGGCAGGAACCACACACACTACCAGGGCACCCTCAGATATTCCTTGCAATGGGAATCTTTGTAGCATTTCACTCAGCATACTATTCATGTGCACACAGCAGGTAGCTCAAGTGAAAGAGACAAGAGCTACATTGAGCAGGTGTGGGAGCTGCTCTAATTAAAAAGCTTCATGCTCCCTAACAGACAAGAACTCCGGCAACAACTCCATAGGCGTGGCTTCCAGGATCCCGGCAAGGGACTTGCTGGCTACAAGAGGAGCAGAAGCTACGGAGACTCTCAGGCCAGATAACATTTATCAAGCAGGGGTCATTTTTATTATAAGTGATATTGACTAGTAACATATTTGATGCTTACTATCTTTATCTGCTTTCAGGAAAACAATGTTAGAAAACCAACCAAAGGTCAGATTCTCATACAAATATGAAAGATTTTAACACTTTACCCATAACCTACATATTAAAAGAGAATCAAATGAAAAACTACCATAATGAATAAAGGAGGTCATTAGGCAGCCATAAATATATAATTTTATTGTGGTAACATATATATAACACAAAATTCCCCCATTTTAACCATTTTAAGTGAATAATTCAGTGGTGGTATTACATTCTTTGTTTTTTAAATTTATTTTTGTTTGTTTATTTATTTGTCATTACATTCTTAATGTTGTGCTACCACCACCATCATCCATTACCAAAACTTTTTCATCACCCCAAAGAGAAATTCTGTATTCATTAAGCAATAAATCCCCCTCGTCCTTCTCTGCTGGCCCCTGATAGTTTCCAATCTACTTTCTATCTCTATGAATTTGCTTATTCTGGACACTTCATATAAGTGAAATAATAAAATATTTTTCCTTTTGAGTCTGGCTTGTTTCATGCAACATAATGATCTCAAGTTTCATCCATGTTGTAGCATGTATCAAAACTTCATTTCTTTTTATGGCTGCATAATATTCCATTGTATGAATACTTGACATTTTGTTAATGCACGTATCTGTCGATGGACACTTGGGTTGTTTCCATCTTTTGGCTGTTGTGAATAAGTGGCTATGAACATTGGTGTACAGGTAACTGTTCCAATCTCTGTTTTTAATTCTTTTGGGTATATATCTAGAAGTGGAATTGCCAGGTCATAGGGTAATTTTACATTTAAAATTAGCAATGAGGAAATGCCAAACAGTTTTCTACAGCAGCTGCACCATTTTGCTTTCCCACCAACAAAGTATAAGTGTTTAAATTTCTCCCCATACTTGCCAGCACCTGTTACTTTCCAGTGTTTAATATTATGAGTGGGTGTGAAGTGGTATCTAATTGTGGTTTAGACTTGCATTTCCCTAAGGACTAATCATGTTGAACATGTTTTCATGTGCTTGTTGGCTATTTGTGTATCTTCTTTGGAGAAATGTCTGTTCAAGTCCTTTGCCCATTTTAAAATTGAGTTGGCTTGTGTGTTTAAATGTGAGTTGTTGATTTGTAGTAGTTCCTTACATAGTCGCAATTTTAAACCCTTTCCATTTATGTGATTTGCAACTGTTTTCTTTCACTCTGTAGGTTGTCTTTTCTCTCTTCTTGATAATGTCCTTTGATGCACAAAAGTCTTAAATTTTGATGAAGTCCATTTTATCTATTTATTTTTCCTGTTGTTGCTCATGTTTTTGGTGTGATTTCTAAGAAATCACTGCCAGATATTAATACAAGGTCAGGAAGGTTTCCCCACCCCCTTTTTTTTTTAAACAAATCAATTATATTCATGCATATTAATAAAACCTGCAATTCATCCAAAGTGTACAATCATTGGTATTTGGTATAATCATTCATCACGTGCAAGAATCCGTCCTGCAAAGTCTTCTGGGGGGTCTGTCCAGCAGAGCCCGCGACAGCGCAATGAAATTACCCTTAACACAGAGGTTGAGAGAGGTCAGGGGGAGAGCAGCTGAAGAAGCTATTCTCTCGAGTTGATACCCAGCATGCCTTTTATTCAGGATTTTTTTCACAGTCAGCATCAGGGTGCATGTGCAGGGGAGCAGGCAGGTAAAGCATGTGAGGGGTGTAAATAATCTCTTAAGAATTCCAGGCTGTTAATGGGGAAGCAGGATTACAGAAACATTTAGTGATACACTTAGGAGATAAGATGGGAGATAAGGGAGATAGGATAAGCAGGAGTGGTGATTTCTCTGTGTGGGCAGAGAAAACAGGCCTCCAAGCTATTTCTTAGATGTAAAGATCAGAGGGTTCCCACAATGACTTCAATCATTATTAGAGCATTTTCATTATTTCAATAATAATAATAAACAAAAAAATCAGACAAACAAAATTATTTACCTCTCAATCTCTCTATGCTTCCCCTGCTGTACATAGCTGCTATTTCTGGCTATACTTGCACATTTATTTATTTATTTATTAAGCAGTATTATTGAGATATATTCACATACCATACAGTCTATCCAAAGTGCATAATCAATGGCGTGGCATTTAGTATAATCACAGTGTTGTGCATTCATCACCACAAAAAATTTTAGAACAATTTCCTTACTCCAAAAAGAAAAACTCCACAACCCATTGCAGTCCTTCCCCAGCCCTCCATAACCACTAATCTAATTTCATCTTTATAAATTGATTTATATTTACATTTTATATAAATGGAATCATACAATATGTAGTACTTTGTGTCTGGTTTCTTTCACTTAGCATAATGTTTTCTTTTGTCTGATATTAATATCTTGTAGTATTAACATACATTTGTTCAGTTTCAAAGAAAAACAGTCTTATATATGCAATTTTACCCATATTCATATTTCACATGTGGTTTCACTATGCTGTGCAGCCTCATGTTACATTTTTTAGCTTTCCTTTTAGTAATACACATGGCATTTCCTTTAAACCACTGTCATACCCACATAATAATACTGCTTATTACAAACATTATGTTGGGCTTTCACCTTTTCTATTCCTTTCCAAAGATTAACACACTTCCTTTTTACCAATTCTGCACAAGTTAATCCTCAGCTTTCCATTCTCTAATGGAAATAGATAAATACAGCATTTGTTCTTTTATGTCTGGGTTGCTTCACTCAACATAATATCCTCCAGGTTCATCCATGTTGTCATATGCTTTACCACTTCATTTCTTTCTATAGCTGCATAATATTCCATCATGTGAATACACCACAGTTTGTTTATCCATTCATTGCTTGATGGACACCTGGGCTGTTTCCAGCTTTTGGCAATTGTGAATAATGCTGCTATGAATATCGGTGTGCAGATGTCTGTTCATGTCACAACTCTCTGTTTTTCTGCGTATATACTCTGGTAGTGAGTGGTATTGCTGGGTCATGTGGCAAATCTATATTCAACTTCTTTAGGAAATGCCAAACAGTCCTCCACAGTGGCTGTACCATTCTACATTCCCACCAATAGTGAATAAGCATTCCTCTCTCTCCACATCCTCTCCAATACTTGAAAGTCTCTGTCTTTTTAATAGTGACCATTCCAATAGATACGAAATGATATCTCATTGTAGCTTTGATTTGCATTTCCCTAATCACTAGTGATGTTGAACATTTTATCATGTGTTTTTTTGCCATTTGTAATTCTTCTTTGGACACATGACTATTCAAATCTTTTCCCCGTTTTTTTAATTGGGTCGTTTGTCTTTTTATTGTTGAGTTGTAACATCTCTTTATATATCGTGGATATTAAATGCTTATCAGATATGTGATTTGCAAATATTTTATTCCATTGAGTCAGTTGCCTTTTCACCCTTTTGACACAGTCCTGTGAGGTGCAAAAGTGTTTAATTTTGAGGAAGTCCCATTTATCTATTTTTCCTTTTGTTGCTTATGCTTTAGATGCAAGGTCCCAGAAACAACCACCTACCACAAGGTCTTTTTTAAATTTTTATTAAAAGTTTATTTTATTTATTTATTCCTTCCCCCTCATTGTTTGCAGTCACT
Source organism: Cabassous unicinctus (assembly GCA_029593785.1). NCBI lineage: Eukaryota > Metazoa > Chordata > Mammalia > Cingulata > Chlamyphoridae > Cabassous > Cabassous unicinctus. The sequence continues at coordinate 13,815 of JAQZBX010056820.1, forward strand.
GTCTGCTCTCTGTGTCCATTTGCTGTGTGTGCTCTCTGTGTCTGGTTGTCTTCTCTTTAGGAGGTACCGGGAACGGAACCCGGGACCTCCCATGTGGGAGAGAGGCGCCCAATCACCTGACACACCTCAGCTCCTTGATCTGTTGTATCTCTCATTGTCTTTCCTCTTTGTGTCTCTTTTGTTGCGTCATCTTGTTGTGTCAGCTTGCTGCGCCTGCCCACTGCGCCAGCTTGCCTTCTCCAGGAGACACTGGAAACCAAATCTGGGACCTCCCATGTGGTAGGAAGGAGCCTAATTGCTTGAGCCACATCCACTTCCCCTACCACAAGGTCTTTAAGATGTTTCCCTACATTTTTTTTCTAGTAGTTTTATGGTCCTGGCTTTTATATTTAGGTCTTAGATCCATTTTGAGTTGATTCTTGTATAGGGAGTGAGATAGGGGTCCTCTTTTATTTTTTTGGCTATAGATATCCAGTTCTCCCAGCACCGTTTGTTGAAAAGACTGTTTTGTCCCATTAACATGGACTTGGTAGGTTTGTCAAACACCAGTTGGCTGTAGAGGTGAGGGTTTATTTCTGGACTCTCAATGCTATTACACTGATCAATATATCTATCTTTATGCCAATACCATGCTGCTTTGACCACTGTAGCTTTGTAATATGTTTCAAGGTCAGGCAGTGACTTCTTCCCATGTCGCTCATCTTTTTTAGAATGTTTTTGGCTATTTGGGTAGACTTTCCCTTCCAGATAAATTTGGTAATTGCCTTTTCTATTTCTGTGAAGTAGGCTGTTGGAATTTTGATTGGTATTGCATTGAATCTTTAAATCAGTTTGGGTAAGATTGACATCTTCATGAAATTTAGCTTTCCAATCCATGAATATGGAACGTCTTTCCATTTGTTTAGGTCTTTTAAAATTTCTTTTAGCATTGTTTTATAATTTTCTGTGTATAGATACTGTACTACTTTGGTTAAATTGATTCCTAGATATTTGAGTCTTTTTGCTGCTATTGTAAATGGAATTCCCCCCCTGATTTCCTCCTCAGATTGTTCAATACTACTGTACAGAAACATTAATTATTTTTGCGTGTTGATCTTTTACTCTGCCATTTAGCTGAACTTATTAGCCCAAGTAGCTTTGTTGGAGACATTTCAGAATTTTCAAAATATAGGATCATGTCATCTGCAAATAGTGAGAGTTTTACCTTCTCTTTTCCTATTTGGATGCCTTTTATTTAATTTATTTTTCTTGTCTAATTGCTCTAGCTAGAACATCTAGTACAATACTGAATGACAACGGTGGGTAACCTTGTCTTGTTCCCCATTGAATACAATGTTGGCTATGGGTTTTTCACATATGCCTATTATCATATTGAGGAATTTTCCTTCTTTTCCTATCTTTTAAATCTTTTTATCCAGAAAGGATGCTGGATGTTGTCTAATGCCTTTTCTGCTTTAATCAAGATTATCAGGTGGTTTTTTTCCTTCAATTTGTTAATGTGGTGTATTACATTAATTGATTTTCTTATGTTGAATCACCCTTGCATGCCAGGAATAAATCCCACTTGGTCGTGATGTATAAATCTTTTAATATGCTGTTGGATTTTATGCAAGTATTTTGTTGATAATTTTTGCATCTATGTTCATTAGAGAGATTGGTCTGTAATTTTCTTTCCTTGTAGTGTCTTTATCTGGCTTTGGTATTAGGGTAATTTTGGCTTCATAAAACGTGTTGGGTAATTTTCCCTCTTCTTCAATTTTTTGGAAGCGTTTAAACAGGAATGATGTTAATTCTTTTCGAAATGCTTGGTAGAATTCACCTGTGAAGGCATCTGTTCCTGGACTTTTCTTTGTTGGGAGATTTTTTGATGAGAGATTCAATCTCTTTAAATGTGATTGGTTTATTAAATTCTTGTATTTCTTGTAGTGTCAGTGTAGGTTGTTTTTGTACTTCTAGGAATTTGTCCATTTCATCTAGGTTGTCTAGTTTGTTGGCATACAATTTCTCATAATATCCTCTTATGATCCTTTTTATTTCTGAGGAGTCAGTCATAACGTCCCCCCTTTCATTTCTGATTTTGTTTGCATCTTCTCTCTCTTTTTCTTTGTTGGTCTAACTAAGGGTTTGTCAAATTTATTGATCTTCTCAAAGAACCAGCTTTTGGTTTTGTTGATTTTCTCTTTTTTTTGTTTTTGGTTCTAAATTTCATTTATTTTTGCTCTAATCGTTATTATTTCTTCTGCTTGCTTTGGGAATGGTTTGCTGTTCTTTTGCTAGTTTTGCAGTTGTTCAATTAGATCTCTATTTTAGCTCATTCTTCTTTTGTAATATAGGCATTTAGTGGTATATCTTTCCTTCCCAGGACTGCCTTTTTTATATCCCATAAGTTTTGATAAGTTGTGTTCTCATTTTCATTCATCTCAATATATTTACTAATTTCACTGACAATTTCCCTTTGACCCATTGATTATTTAGGAGGTTATTCAGTCTTCACAAATTTGCAAATTTACCTCTTTCTTGTCTTTTATTGATTCCTAGTTTCATTCCATTATGTTCTGAGAAGGTGCTTTGTATAATTTCAATTTTTTTATATTTATTGGGAGCTGCATTGTGCCCTAACATGTGGTCAATCCTGGAGAAAGTTCTATGAGCATTTGAGAAGAATGTATAACCCATTGAGTTTGGGTGCAATGTTCTGTATATGTCTGTTAGGTCTGACTTGTTTATAATATTGTTCAAGTTCTCTGTTTCTTTGTTGATCTTCTGTCTAGTTGTTCTATCTAATGATGTGAGTGGTATATTGAAGTCTCCAAGTATTATTGCAGAGGTGTCTATTGCTCCCTTCAGTTTTGCCAGAGTTTGTCTCATGTATTTTTGGACACCCTGGTTAGGTGCATTGATATTTATGACTGTTATTTCTTCCTGGTGGATTGTCCCTTTTATTAAAATAAATGGCTTTCTGAACTAATATAACCTTCTTGCATGGATAGTCTGGTTTTTCCGATATTAGTATAGTTACCCTTCCTCTTTTTTTGGTTGCTCTTTGTGTGGAGTATCTTTTCCAAACCACTTTCAGCTGGTTTGTAACTCTGGGTCTAAGGTGAGTCTCTTGTAGGCAGCATATAGATGGCTCATATTTTTTTATCCATTCTGTCAGCCTCTATCTTTTGATTGGGGAGTTTAATCCAGTCACATTCAGTGATATTACTGTAAATGCATTATTTGCTTTCACCATTTTATTCTTTGGTTTTCCTAGGTCATATCTTATTTTCATTTGTCTTTTTACTCTTCTGGTTATTCTCTCTGTTACTCTTTTTTCTATACTCTCCTCCAAGCCTCTCTCTCCTGTCTTTTTCTTTCAGGCTGTAAGGTTTCCTGTAATATTTCTTGTAAAGGTGGATTTCTTTTTTACAAACTCTCTTAGTTTCTGTTTGTTTGTGAATATTTTATAGTCACCTTCATATTTGAAGGACAATTTTGCTGGATATTCACAGCTGGCAGTTTTTATTTCAGTATCCTTAATTGTATCATACGACTGTCTTCTTGCCTCCATGGTTTCTGATGAGAACTCTGTGCTGTCTTATCAGGCATCCCTTGTGTATGGTGGTTTGCTTCTCCCTTGCTGCTCTCAGAATTTTCTCTTTATCTTTGATGTTTGACATTCTGAGTAGTACGTGTTTTTGAGTAGATCTATTTTCATTTATTCTGATTGGGGTATGCTGTGCTTTTTAGACATGTAAGTTTATTTCTTTCATGAGAGTTGGGAAATTTTCAGTTATTATTTCCTCAAATACTCTTTCTGCTCCTATTCCCTTCTCTTCCTTTCTGGAACTCCCATGACATTTATGTTGTTATGTTTCTTGTTATCACTCAACTCCGTGAGCCCCTGCTCTATTTTTTCCATTCTTTTTTCTCTTCAGTTTCAGCTGTTCTGTATCACTTATTCTTTCTTCCCTCATTTTGAGTCTGCTGTTGCATGTCTCTAATGTCCCCCCCATGGCTACCTTGTCTGTTTGTTGTTTTTGTTTGTTGTTTTTGCTTGTTGTTTGTGCTCATTGTTTGTGCTCATTGTCTGCTTATTGTTTATTTTTTGCTCATTGTCTGCTTTTTTTTTAGGAAGTACTGGGAACTGAACCTCGAGGCAGGGCTCAACTGCTTGAGTCACATCCACTCCCAGCTCATTTGTTTCTGCTTGTTATCTGCCTGTAGTTTGCTCCTTGTTTTTTTTGCTTATTGTTTTTTCGCATTATCTGCTCATTGTATTTTTTTTTTTTTAAAGATTTATTTATTTAT
>JAQZBX010056821.1:0-18105 GCA_029593785.1 Cabassous unicinctus
TATCCCCCCCTTGCTGCTTGTGCTTGCTGTGTCCATTTGCTGTGTGTTTTTTCTGTGTCTGCCTATCTCCCCCTTGCTGTGAGGTCCTGCTGCATCAGCCCACCACGCCGCGTGGGCCGGCCTGCCCTCACAAGGAGGCCCTGGGAAGCGAACCTGGGGCCTCCCGCATGGTAAATGGGAGCTCTATCAATTGAGCCACACCCGCTTCCCTGCCTTGCCTTTTATATTCGATTCCCCACCCACCAAGGGCTGGGGCTCAATGCCCTACTGACGTGGCCCAGTCAACGCCCTAATCATAACTTAATCATGCCCAGATTAGCAGATCAGTTTACAAGCATGATCCAATTATATTTTTGGAAATCATAAGTACATCAAACTGCCCAACTGCAACACTCATCCCCCATGTTTTCCTCAGAATCACTGCCCCAAAGTCATGGCTGATGGTGCAAATTCTTGACTGAAAAAACTCTTCAGGAAAATATCGTCAAATGCAGAAAAAGCTTCAAGTGCAAGTTCATCAATATAATGGTGTATTGTCTTATTCAGCCTTTGCTTTACCTTTGCCACTTTGCTTCACCCTCATTCCCCACGTGGCAGAGCTCCCTGCTTCTACAATTTCCCAAACACACTGTGCATCTTACCCCTCGGGAGCCTGCTGATTTTGTTCCCGTTGCCAGGAGCCTTCTTATTTTACCTAAAAAATGCCTTATCTTTTAGGAGTCAGCTCTGTTTTATTTCTAACATCTGCCAGATTACATTACAGTTCTTTGCTCTACTATTACTTTTTAAAGTATCTTTCTTTCCTAATACTTCTTGAAGTATTGAGGCCATATGTTATTCATCTTTGGTCCAAAGTAGAAATATTTCGTAGGCTTTAATACATACATTGCTGTGTTTTCCAAAAGTTTGGGGATACACTGTCACAAGCCCAGTTCATTTTGGTTTCACTAGAATTAGTTGTTGTAATAAAAATGCTTTGTGCTTATTGCACTGGGCAAATCATACTTCCTATGATTTGTAGCTTCCCAGGCTGCCACAACCAAGCACCAGAAACTGGGAGCTTTGACAGACATTTATTCCCTCTCAGCTCTGGAGGCCCCACGTCAGATCAAGGCGTTGGCAGGGCCGTGCTCACTCGGAAGGTTCTAGAGAAGAATCCTTCTTTGCCCCTGTCCTGGTTCTGGTGCCCCGAGGGGTTCCTTGGTGCATGGCCACATTGCTCTGGCCTCTGCCTCCATCTCCGCTTGGGGTCTCCCCTGTTTGTCTGTCCTGTCCCACTTCTGAAAAGGACCCCAGTTGTGTTGGATTAGGGGGCCCCACACCATGCCACTGCAGCTTCATCTTAATTACATCTGTAAGGACCCTCTTTCCAAATGAGGTCAGACGGAGGGATGGGGGTCAGGGCGTCGACAGTTTTGGGGAGCACAATTGAACCTAGAACACTTGACTTGTTCTTACCTGTGAGCATTAGAATTGCACGAGAAGCTTTTAAAAGATAACGGTGCTTCAATCTACCCTGCAACGATTATCAGAAGCTTGTAGGGGGCGCCCAGGTGTGGGCATTTTACTAAAAAATGTCCCTAACTGTATTAGTTAGCCCAAGGGGTGCTGATGCAAAGTACCAGAACTCTGTTGGCTTTTGTAAAGGGCATTTATTTGGGGTAGGAATTTACAGTCACACGGCCCTAAAGAGCCCAACACAAGGTAACATAAGAGGTACTTTCTCACCCAGTCATTGGCCATGTGTTGGAGCAAGATGGTGGCAATGTCCGCGAGGGTTCAGCCTTCCTCCTTCCTCTTAAGGCTCCGTGGTCCCAGCTTTTCTCTCCCCAGGGCTGGTTTCTTTCCAGACTCAGCTGCTCTGTTCGCTCTACAAGGTCAGCTGTAGACTATCAGGCTCGTCTCTCTTTCTGGGGCTGTGTCTATGGAGCACTCTCTTCCTGTGTATCTGCTTCTGTGTGTCTACTTCCATGTGAGAGTCTGTTTTATCCCCAAGGGGGCTGGGACTTGATGCTGAGTTGCACTCTAATGATGTGGTTGGACCAGAGCCCTAGTCTTAACATAAGTTAATCACACATCTCAGCTGAATCTAATACAATCAAAGGGTTATCACACCAGAGGAACTGACCAGTTTACAAACATAATCTATATTTCTTTTTGGAATTCATAAATAATATCAAACTGCTACACCAATGATGCTAGTGCACATTCAGGACTGAGAATCCTGTGTGATGCTCGTTTCCTCGTGGAGATGAGTGTAAATGACCTTTTCCCCTGTGTCTATGAAGGTGTTATTGTAAATATGCATCCTCTATTTATAAGATAAATCTATTAACCTCTTGTCATATTTGCCATAAGTAGTTTTTTCTTACTGATTTCTATCTTGTAATTTTTTTTATCTTTAATATGTATCCATTTTAAATTTTTGTTTAGCCATGTGATTTAAGTTTTTCCTTTGTGATTTTTTTTTGTTTTTTCTGGATCTAGAAAATCCTTACATTTCCAGAGAGTTACAAGTATTTAGTTCTTTTCAGTTACAGTTTTTTCCCTATGGTTTGATAAAAACAAAACTCAGAAAATTTTATAAATTACTTTTTAAAAATAAACTCTTTCATCTATCTGGAATTGATAAGTGACATGAGCTGCATCATGTAATACTTGCTGTGTACCTTTAGCACCAACCTGTCGGAGCTACCGTATTTCTTTGTCCTAGTGATGGGTCAGGTCTCGAGGACATTTTTTCCTCGAGGACATTTTGATTGATCACTCTCTTGGGAAAAACTCTATTTTGGGAATACAGAGAGCAGATGTTTAAATCTTGACCTGTCTTGCTGCTTCTGCAGGAGTGTGGAAAAATCCTAGTTTGGCCCGAGCATCTGAGTAGGAAATGGGAACTTTCCATTTGGATACCTTCTGCGCCCTCTGCCCTCCCCCCGCCCCCAACCCCAAAGCCTCCGGCACGCAGACTTGTAGACGGATTCTCTGCTCTTTACCGAAGGTTCCTGGTCTCCAGGTCGTGCTAAGGTCCAAAATTGCCTTTACCAAGTATCCAGCAGAGCAGATTGTAACACAAACTGGGCACACAGAGGCTGGTGATGCTAAACGAGCAAAGTCCGTCAAGCACAGAACAAGTGGCCCAGCCCCGGGAACCTTTCTCGTCTTTGGAGAGTCGGTGGCCTCTCGGAGAAGTCCTGGTTCCTAGGTGGGAAAGCCAGGTTGGAGAAAGGCCGGTTTTTTATTGGCTCTAGGCACGATGACCCAACCCCAAAATAATTTCACTGGGACGACTTCTTTTTCCTTAAGAGGAGGAAAAATTGGGCCTAATTTTGCATCTTCAAAAAATTGGTCAAACTTTAAAATTAAAATCTGAAGAAGTTTGTTCTAATTTTTTACTTTGAAAGTTATTTGCCAACTTTTTATTTAAAACTGGTTCCTGAGTGGACACATTATTGAATGCAGCATTCTTTTGTATTTGCTTAAAATATATAATTTATCTTAGACATATGGGTAAATGTCTAGAAATACTTTTGGACTAAAATTTGAATGGGTGGCCATTAAGACAATAAAATTAATAATAGCATTTATGTATAATGACGCCTGTGGGTGAAGTCGGGTAATCCATAGCTTGCTTCCAACCTGGCCGTCTGTGACCGCCATCAGTTCCTGAAAGCAGTTAGTTTAATCAGGTTATAGAAGGCAAATCAGTGTGGACCTCCAGGCTCCACGCCATCCTGTTGACTCGATTTCATCTTGCATCTTGGTTTCATTTAGGGATTGGGACCATTTTCAGGATCACTATTTAACTCAATGAAGTATCAGATCATTTTCATGACCATTTTTGAAATTAGAGCGGAAGATCGTTTGGTAGAAGCTCAGAATAGGAGAAGTGAAAGTGTCAGGGCTTCGTGGCTGCACGTGGGCCGTGTAGAAGTGGAGGCAGCAGTGACGAGGTCGCCGCCGTGGAGGGGTGAGGGCCTGCACGCCTGGCGGGTGAGTGACCCCCCGGCAGCGGGGTCTGTTTCTCGCCTCATATCACCCGGATATTATTTCCATCAAACCCCCCACTGCATTTCTTGTGGTTTGTGTTCTCCATTGTATGTTAGGAATCCATATTTAACTAATTTACATTTTCAGCAGTGAGGCTTATTGAGCTATTTTAGACATGGGTGGGGTAATACTGGTATTAAAAGTATTTTATTTTCATCCAGAACCTCATGGTTTGCAGAACATTCTCATGTTCTCGGCAACTCAGGAGAGAGGTTATGTTTCTTCATTTGCTAAATAAGTGTTTCTTCATTTGCTAAATAAGTTCAGTAAGAATAGGTCTTAAAGAAAAGCCTCTCAGGCATTAACTTATTTATTATGATGGTTAATTATGTTTAGAGTTTGCAGATAGAAATGAGGAAAGTGGTTGTTACAGGTTTCTATAGCAATGAGATTTAAAATATAGAAAATTAGAACTTAGTTTTCTGATTTTGGTTCATGGTATTGAACTCCTCCATGAAATTGTCTTGTACTTTTTATCAATTTGATCTTCTTTGTGGAAATAGTTTAAATATGTGTATCTTTGTTTGCCACAGGGCTGCCAATGCAAAGTTCCAGAAATGGGTTGACTTTTGTAATGGGAAATCTATTAGGGTAAAAGCTTATGGTTCTGAGGTTATGAAATTGTCCACATCAAGGCGTCATCAGCGGTGCTTTCTCACCAAAGTTGGCTACTGGTGATCCTGGAGTCCTTCCACAGGATGAGGCAAGATGGCGTGTCTGCCAGCCTCTCTCTCGCTCTACTTCTCCTGGAGCTCAGCTGTGGGCATCAGGCTTATTGCTTGTCTCTTTCTGGACCTCCTCTCTCAGCCTCAGCTGTCTGCTTTCTCTCTGAGCTCAGCTGTGAGTGATCAGGCATATGGCTCGTCTCTCCAGCCTTGAGCTGCTCCGTAGGTGCAGCTTGAGGGCTTTGTGTCTCAGCTTCAGCTGCTAGCGATCCTTGAGTCCTCTCTACATGGCAGGACCAAAATGACAGCTTCTTCCTTTCTCTGTGTCTCCCTTTATATATGGCTCCAGTAAGGGGGCAGAGACCCAAGCTGAGTCACGCTTCACTGACTTAGTCCAATCAAAAGTGATCTAATCAGGTTATCTAATCAAGTCTCCTTAACGGAATCTAATGCAATCAAAGGGTCTCACACCCACAGGAATGGATTATTTCAAACATAATCTTTTTTGGGGGGATTCACCAAATGCAAACTGTCACATGTCTTATTATTTTTAATTTTTATGTTTCAATAGGCAATCCCTGTTCAACAGATGAAAACAGGTCAACTTGACTCTGGAAGTCGATCATCACCTCTCCCCACAGAGTACCTGGGTGAAATTAACAAAGTAATACTTTCCGTGGATGGCATTGAATTATCGCTTAATTCCCCAGAGCTGAGCACTGCTGTCTCTGAAGACTTCTCTTTCCAGGAAGATTCTCTGAAGGTAAATCTCCACAGCTGCATTTGAATAGCTGTAGCTGATGAAGATATAAAGCAAGGGATTTGTAAGATTTGTAATAGAGCCTACCTGGATGATCTATAACTTTTTAAATTTGTGCCAAGGAATTAGTAATGTGTCTGAATAACAAACCTTTCTCATGTCCATCAATGAATTATTATTAAAAATTTTTAATTTTTTTAAGTATGAATTTTTAAGTGTGCACAGTTATGAATTCTTTGCAAAATCAGAGACATTTTATATCAAAACACACGCAAACCATATTCCTATCATATAAATTTGATTAATATTTACCATGCCATCCACAGTGACTTAGGATTGGCTGGTCATAGGGGTGGAAAATGGCATATTGATTGTCAGTTAATTAGGGGACTGAAAGTTCAACTCACAAACCTGTTAAATTCTAGCAAGGTTTTTTCACATAATTTGATTGACTTTATGACTGGGCTCTGCATTTAAAAAAATACAACTATAGGAAGTAATGGATTGAAAAAGTAAAGTCATAATAGAGTCACTGATAGATTTAATAGCTCATTCCTGCCATTTGCACTAGCATTATCAGGATTTGCAAATAGAAATAATTCTAGCTTCAAGCACTTCAGTATTTTTTACAGAACGTTATTGAAGCTTTCTGTGTCTTTTACAAATGTTACCTTAACTGTCTGGGAGGATTTTTTTTCTGCCATTAGTGTATTATGAAGCATTCCACAAACTAAGGCCAATACAAGGTATTATTTTTAAAAAGTTTCCAGTTTGGATGAGCAAAAATTATTATACTGCCTTTTTGTCTTAAGTTAGTGTTATGCAATATAAATTTCTGTTCATTGGAAATTCTCTTATTACTTTACTTCTTTACTTGACTTTATTAATGTATTTGTAGAATATCATGTATTTGTAGAATATCATGTATTTGTAGAATATCAAAGACCAGCTGGACAAACTCGGAGAGCAGGTTGCAGTCATTCACGAGAAGCAACCCGACACCATCCTCGACGCGTCCGGACCCGAAGCCGTTCAGATCGGGGACGCTCTCGCTCGGCTGAACGCAAAGTGGGACCGAGTTAATCGGATGTACAATGGTCGTAAGGGGTAAGTGTGAATTAAATCAGTGTCCCTGATTCTAAAAGAAGGCCTGTAAGTTCACGGGCCTTGAAAGAGGTCAGGCGTACAGGAAGACGAAGAACGCGTTTCACTCGCTTGTAATTACGTTTGTCCTGTTTAATAGCTTGGGAGAGTATAGTTCCCTGAAGAACCTTTGAAGATTCTGGCTGCACATAGCTCAACGCTTACAACTGAATATCTTAGCAGATGGGGCATCTTTAGTTTTTCATATCAAATTGTGTCAATGTTCTTTAAAAATATTTGAAAAGAATTTCCATTAATGTTCAGTTTCTCCACACGCTTGTCCATAGGTGGTTATCCTTTCATATAACTGCTTTGAGAGAATGTTTTTGACCTCCTTCTTGACTAGGTTTTGTCTGTGCCTATTAAAAAGTAGAATTAAAAACTGGCAAGATTTTTGTCCATAGCTGTGTATTTAGCGGGACTGTATATGTTGGTGTAGAAGAGGAAAGAAACACAGTGGGGTGTTTTAGAGACACAGAAAACTAGGGGGCATGTTTTATACAGTTTTTATTTTTTTTTGGTCTCCCTTTTTCATGTGATTAAACAATCTGAAAAGATAAACTTTAATGGCCTTATAATATATTCCCTTGCATGGATATGTCTGTTTTTTAACCATCCCACACATTTAGAGAATATCCTTCTACACACATCTTTGTCCATATTTCCAGGTGTGCCTTAGACTTGACTATTAGAGGAAGACTAACTTGTTAATAAATAATACCATTTGAAGGCTTTGGATTGTGTCACCAAATTGGTTTCAGCTCTGCCTAGAGTAGATGCGAGGTGTCCCTGCTGTTGAATCCTGGCTGACATTGACAAGGTTTTCCTTTTTTTGGGGTGGGGGGGTGGTGGGACTTGATAGCAATTCATCACATCTTAATTTTATCTTCATTTATTGGATTTCACTGGAATTTCAATATTCTTAAATAGGTCTATTGCCCTCAGTCTTATTTCTTCTGTCGATTGTTTGCACATGTTCTTTTTCTATTGTGCCATTACTGGTTACTTATTAATTTGTAAAAGCTTTTTTCTACATTGAGTATATTATTCATTTGAATTTTTTATATATTGTTTAATTAGTCACAGCTTTCGTGTGCCCTTTAATTTTGTTAGTGGTGTTTTTGGACGTTTTGAAATGTTGCTTTTACACAATTTTGTCTTGTCTATTTTGTGATTTTTTTAATCGTTTATTATGTATATAAATTCCTTTTTCACTGTGAGATTAGTTAAATATGTATATTTTTAAAAATTTTTACTTATTTGATTTAAAACTTTATGTTGAACAGTTTAATCCATCTGGATTTTCTTTTGGCATGCTTTAAGGGTTAGGGCTCCAGATTGGTGAGTCAGCCCTATTCTGACCAGCTCCTCCTGGCAAGGTGCAAGGGTCCACATGGCTCAGTTTTGTAAACTCTGCTGAGTTAGATTTTGCTTTATTTTCTTAAATGAACAACCAATTTTCTCAGTGCTTTTTATTGAATAATTTAGTCCTTCTTTCTTTTTGGAGATACTTCCTTTATCATAATTTAAAATACTCTTCTATCTCCTATTTAATTCTTCCAATTCTTTCTTGTTAAACTATGAGTTTTCGTCTAATACCACAGTATTTTCATTTTTAAAGCATTATAGTTTTTTTTCAATCAGATCAAGTAAGTTTTCCCTAAATACCTTAACTTTAAAAATCATATTCCTTTTCTAAATTTATTTTTTCAGTAAAATTTTAAAATAATTTTGAAAAAGGATCCCTCAGATTTTCTTGGGGTGTTGATTGGTATTGCATTAAACCTAGACATTAGCTTGGGAGGAAATGATCAATCTGGAATTTATTCTTTCTCTTATTACTTGAGCCTTTTTCTGTGTCCTCGTCGGTGTTTAGAAGGTTTCTCTGAACATTTCTCTACGAGACATCGTTGGGCAGCTCTGGGCTCTCCTTGTTGGGTGTGGTGTTGGCATACCTTTAGCTGTATCCTTGTGTGTACATTGTGTGTATGTGTAAAGTTTTTATTGCTGGTAGAGAAGAAAACAATTGTTCTACTGCTCCTAAGCTGCCTACTTACCCCTCTAGTCTTAGAGTTGATTTCCTTGGCCTTTTCCATTCCACTGACACACATCACTTGTGTCCAGTGACAACTTGGTTTTCGTTTTCTCAGTTATCCTGTTTGCTTCTACGCGCCTGGCTGCTGTGCTGGAACTTGGAGAACGGCTTGGATCGCAGTGTGATGGCCAACCTGCCATTTTCCTCGTTGCCATCTATGTTTCCTTGTATGAAATAGTTTTTTCCATGGGGATTTCCAGAATTGTAAATATAGCACTTATTCTCTTATGTTAGAAAAGTCTCCTCCGTTATATCTTTTATTTCACTATTTTTGTTTAATTATATTTGCTTAAGTATTGTCTGTCTTACTTTATTTGTCCCAGCACTTGGATTTATTAATCCCGTTTTATACTGTTCCCCCTTTATTAGAGAGGTTGTGGGCTCACGGAGCAATCATGAGTAAAATACAGGATCCCATTCACCACCCTGCTAACACCTGCCTTGGTGTGGAGCATTTGTTACAATTGGCGGAAGCACATTTTCCTAATTGTGCTTTTAACGGGAGTCCTTGGTTTCACGTAGGGTTCACTGTGCAGTGTAGTTCCATGGATTTTTAAACTCCTTATTTCTAACTTTCGCTTGGTTTTTCTCCATCCTGCCTTGATAAGCTGTCCTAAATGTTTATTTTTCTCTATCCCTCTTCATCCACCTTTCGGAAGCAGTAAGTGAGAGCTCCTTTCTTATTCCTTTATTCTTTTGAGAAAATACCAGGGGACGGGCTAATGCCCTGTGTTTTCAGGGGTTCATTGAAAATCTTGATGTCGACTGGCAAGGCTGCCTCAGGGCCCTGCTGCTTTGTCTGTAAACTTCCCACACGGGTTGTGGCCTGCGGTAAAAGTCGCATCAAGGCCTTGAGAAAATGTCACTTCTTCCAGAACTGCCTCGCTGACTCTGCGGTCAGCGCTCCTTTTTCCCAAACACGAGACTTTAGGACCCCCTCGGGCCTAGCCTGGGCCTGCTGTCCTGGCACAGCTCATCTGCCCTTCGGCCACGTGTGTCCCCTCCCTCCCTGGACGCCGGCGTCCCGCGCCCTGCCTTGTCTCTCCGGCCTGGTCCTCTCTGCGGCCTCGGTGGCGCTCACGGCTGGGTGGGCCGCGTTCCGGCTTCTCAGCTGGAGCCCAGAAGCTGCTCGACAGTGGTTTCCAGAGGGTCCAGTTTCCAATACTGTTTACTGTTCAACTTTCTTTACTTCCCACAAAGCTGACTTTAAATTTCTTTGATTTCCTCACCGCCCTGTGTCTGTTTCTTACTCAGAATTCCTCTGCCATCAGGATTCTGTTAAGTCACCCTGTCTCCATCCTTCCCCTTCATCATTTCATCTCAGGAAGGCTTTGCTCCTCCGGCTGTCCATCTGTCCGTGCGGTGTCCATTCAGCACATACTTCTGAGTCCTTGATAATAAGACAGACGCACTGCTGGGCACACTCCCTTCTCGGACCCGGGCCAGGCACGCGCTTGTCAGTGCGCAGTGCCGTAACGGGTACGACGCAGCGGGCCACGTGGGGCCTGTGGGCCTGGGAGGGTGCCTGGGGATTGCGAAGTCAACCGTGAAGGAACAGCAGGGACGCAGCCCGCCCAGAGGGTCAGAGGTGTGAGACGAGACCAGCAAGGTCCCACGGGCCCAGGAGGACCTTGTTCGCTATGTGGTAAGCAGCCTGTGCCCATCTGAGAGCCACGGGGAGCACTGGCTGTGCTAGGCAGGCAGGCCGTGCCGCTGCTGGCTGTGGGCTGGCGGTGGGGGACGGCGGGTGGGGGATGAGTGGGGCACAGTCGGTGGGGGATGGAGGACGGCGGGTGCAGGAAAGCAGGTGGAGGACGGCGGGTAGGGGATGGCAGGTTGGGGACGGCGGGTAGAGGACAGCCTAGAGCCAGGAGGCGCTCTGGTGACTTGAGGGCAGCTTGACTGGGGAAGGAGATGAGAGGGAACACTTGAGAACCAGTTAGGTGGTTGAATAAAAAAGATGCGGGTATTGATGGGATGTGGGAGAAAAGGAGGCGGAGGAGCAGAACGTGACACCCAGGTCTTTGGCCCGAGCGGGGAGGTGATAGCACCGTCCCGGGGCAGGGGGCACGCCAGCCAATGAGGTGATGGGAGGCAGCAAGCCCAGTTCCAGCGTCAGGGATGGTGCCCGGAGTCTTTCTTGTTCGGATCTGCACCGGGCAGCGGGGGCTTTAACAGACGTCACTGTGGTCGCCTGGGCTTTGCAGCCGTGGCCTCTGGGAGCCGTGGCCCCCGGGAGCCGCCCACTTTATGGAGGCCCTTGTGCCCCCTCCTGAGTCTGGGCCCTTCCCTGCCACACTCTCCACTTGAATCCGTCCCTACGCCGTGGAGACTTCCTGGAAATGTAACCTTCTCTGATGGTTTAGTTATCTTGCCCAAGCTCGTTTTTTTTTTTTTTTTTCCCCAGGAGATTCTGGGGATTTAACCCGGGACCTTGTACATGGGGAAGCAGGTGCTCAGCCACGGAGTTCCACCCGCTTCCCCAAGCTTTGTGTTTTTTCCTCAGACTCTTCAGATCTTCAGAGCAGTGTTTCTAGCAACATTTTCCATCGTCAGCGACTGGGGCTCTTACAGACAGCGTGCGGATGGTCTTTGTGAATTCCCACGGAGGCTGGCTCCCAGAGCGCTTGTTTTTGCCGCGTGGTAGGGCTGGCTCCCTGTCAGCAGGAGCTGACTGAATGTGAAGACGATCTCCGTGGAAGGAGATAGTGCACACATATACTCTTAGATTGGTGGTGCCAGGGACCGCTTCGTTGCTTTTTACCACTGACGTTACCTTTATTCTGTGAAATTACAGTCTTGTTAAAGTTGGCAGCGTCTCTTCTACAGCTCTCCTGGCTCCACTACACTTAACAAAAAAGTTAGAAGGAAAAGTCTGTAGGATCCTGACCCCCAAAAGCTTTTCCTCTTTATGTTAGTGTCGGGCGCTGCTCATACGGGGAGCTCAGTTTCCTTACCATCTCAGCAGGCCGCTGTCCGCTTGCCCTGAGCTGACACTCGGAACCGCCAGCGCCAGAGCTCGTGATGCGCGAGGGGATGTGGGAGCCCCTCGGCCTTTCGCTGTGTGTTGGCTGTGAACCAGGTGTTTTGGCAGTAGAACACTGTATTTTTTTCTGAGTAGCAGGAGTAGAATAATTCATCATATTTTACTTTTCACTGAAATGTCAAGTGTTTGAAGTTGGGTATGTTAACATGCCTGCTGATAATCAATCTTGATTTTCCAAGCCGGGGAAGGCAAAGCTTCCTCGGCCTCAGTGTAGTCTCTCCACTTAAACAGCTGAATGTGTGCGTGTGTGTGCACATGTGTGTGCATGTGTGTGTGCGCCTGTGGAGGGGGTGGGATGGTGAGGGCTAGGAAAGGGGTAGGATCCAGGGGGCAGGTAACCTTGCTCAATGTGTGCGTGCATGAGTGTGCATGTGAGTGTGCTTGTGCATGTGTTTTTGTGCGTGTGAGTGTGCCTGAGTGTGTAAGTGTGCATGTGTGTGGAAGTGGGACAGAGAGGGCTAGGGAAGGGGAAGCAGCCAGGGCCAGGTAGCTTTGCTCAATGCACGTGTGCGAGTGTGTGTGCATGTGAGTGTGCACATGGATGTGAGTGTGCATGCATGTGTGTGTGTGAAGGGGGAGAGCGGGGGCGTGCTGTGAAGCCTTCTTCCCTCGGGCCTGCTCACCTGTATCCCGACTCAGAAACTAGTCTTGTAAAGCAGGGAGTGTGAACTAAGCCGTTTTGGGCATTTCAGCTTTAACTGGGGTTTGGGTTTCCTTTTTAGAAAGTCTGGACACCTGTTTGCCTTTGTTCTCCTGCAGGTACTTCGACAGGGCTGTGGAAGGGTGGAGACAGTTCCACTGCGACCTTCACGACCTCACCCAGTGGGTGGCAGAGGCGGAGCAGGTGCTGGCTGGGACCCGGGCCCCGGACGGCGGCCTGGACCTGGAGGGGGCCAGGCTCCGTCAGCGGGTGAGTGTGCGCCCTCGAGCTCCTGCAGGCAGCACCTGGCTCTTAAGATTTCTGAAGAAGGGGCCCAATACGATAACTTTTCACAAGTGTATAGACAGTTTGGAATTTTTGTCCTAGTTCTACTTTCCGGTTTAGAAGACTTAAGAAAATTCAGTCATTTGTATTTTTGATCCTAATTTTACAAAGAAATTTAAATAAATATACTCTTCAGTGGCTTAGGGGAGAAACAAATTTATTTCATTTTGTTTATTTCTCTCTCTCTTATTTTTTTTTAATCCTGTGGATCAGGACCAGGATGGAGGAGGCACAGGCAGAGGGGTTGCGGTCAAATTTATTTTTGATTTTCAGATTCAGAATGAAATTTGTAAAAGTTTGTACCCAAAACTATATCAGGGACAGGTTTTTAAAGTACATGTGTAGCTCATTTTACTTTGTATGATTGATGATTACTGTAGAAGTAAATTATTTCTGCGTGACAGTGCCGGCTCCTCATGCAGGTGCCTTGGGAGAATATAACACAAGAACCAAGTGTTATGTTGATAGCAGCAGTCTTTAGAAATAGTGGCAGGGCACAAACAAAATCTCAAGCTTGCCGCTGTTAAGCATGTCTCCCGCTTCGTAGTTTTTAGCATCTATTTTAGTAGAAGGGTCATGTGGAGCTAAGGAGAATGGCCTTGTTTTCCTCATAAATATGTCGATATTTTCTTATTTTTGGAGTCATGCCTAAGAGTTTAAATCTAACATTTAAAATGTCCCTTTAGCCCATGGATGTTAAAATTCACAGTACAGAGAAGCAGTGAGGTTAATTACCCACGGCAGGACGTGGGTGCCAGTGGGACTGTTTTCTGAAGGATGCTTTCGGACCCCTGTTTGGAAGATGAGGCAATTCCCTTGAACCAGCCCTGCCTGGGGCCATGGAAACAGCTGCTGTTTGTTTTGTGCTGCCGGGTTGTCCTTTCTCGGGGTTTGGTCTGATGACGTTCATGAGCGTGGGCCGAACTTCAGAATGGGTGTCAGTGGGCGTTCTCTGTGAAGTGCGATTATGCTGTTTTAGTGCCTTTTCCACGAGCGCGAGACGATGTCCTTCCAGTGCCCGCGTCGGCCCCGCGACACTGGTGCCTTCTTGGCGCCGCATGCGTGCTTCAGCAGGAGATGCAGCCTCGGTCGTTTTCTTCCAGGAGCTCGAAGAGGGCGTGAGCAGCCACCAGCCCAGCTTGGCGGCCCTCAACGCAGCTGGGGACGGGCTAGCGCAGACCCTCTCGCCTGCAGACGGAAGCTTCCTGAAGGACAGGCTGGCGGGCTTAAACCAGCGCTGGCGTGCCGTCGTCGCCGAAGTGAGGGAGAGGCCGCGGAGGTGAGTTAGCCAGGACGTCCTGTGGCCCTGGAGCAGGCGGGCCAGGTACGCGGCCGGTTCACACTTCCCGTGTGGTCTGGCGTCCAGCGGGGATCTTGCTGACACGCCGGCCCTGCGCTGCCCCTTGCTCCAGTTCCTGCATATCTGAGCTGTCCGTGAAGTCTCGCTTTTCTCTTCAGATAGCAAACCTGTGAAAAAACCTTCTGGGTCTGTGCTGTGGCACGGTGGTTACGTGGAGGCAGGTGGGCGAAGTGGAAAGGACACGCTGCCTCCAGGCTGCAGGTCTGGGAGAAGGTCCCCGTGACCCCTGCTCATGTCCTGAGCGAGCCCCTGCCCACGCAGTCGGCCGTGCTCTGTAGACGACGCGGGTCCTCGTCTTCCCTGTATGGGAAATGCTCTGTGCTGCGTGCGCTAAAGCAGATTACCTTACGGTGCTCCGGATTTCACTAGGGTGTTTTCAGGCTGCAAACATGTTTGATCACAGGGAATACAACACTCGACGTTACGCATGTTGACCGAGAAGTAACACACTGAGCTGTAGAACAGAAGCGTTTCCTTGGGGTCTTAGAATTGAGATTCGGGGTGCACAGATTCAGGTGGCAGCTCAATCTATGTCCCAAGTTGGGGTGGTCAGACAAGGGTTTTTAGAAGGGAAAAAGGAAGAAAAAAAGAATTTGGTTAGGGCAAGGGTCTTAGAAATAGGTTTTGCTTTTTCAGAAAGGGAATGTTTGTATTAGCTGCTTAGCTTGAATGTATAACAGCCAGTTTTGGGGTGTCGGGGCTGGGGCATGAGGGCCTTTCTGTAAGCACAGCTCTCTGGCTCCATTTTAAGTCTCTTAGCCCAAGTTACACAGTTTTTCTTTCACATACGCATTATTTTATATAATACTTTCAAACTATGTGTAATTATTTTCCAAGACAGTCAACATTTAATGGACATTTTCTACCTTACCTAATGCATTCCATCTCATGGATGACCTTTTTATAGTTAAAGGTAGGCCTGGGCGCCATTTTGTAAGTCCAAGAGATATTTTTTCCCTGCTAATTTTCACTCTTTCTTTTGTAACAGTTTTTGACTTACAGTCTATTTTGTCTGATATTAACATAGTCCCACCTACTGTTTGGATTATTACTTTCCTGAAATATCTTTTCCATCCTTTCACTTTCAACCTACTTGTATCTGTGGATCTGAGATGGGTGTTTCATAAACAGCATATAGTTGGGTCATGTTTCTTTATCCATTCTACCAGTTTCTGCCTTCTGATTTGAGAGCTTAATTCGTTTACATTTAGGAAATTACTGATAAGGCAAGATTTACTTCTGCTATTTTGCTAATAGTTTTTGTAAGTCTTATATATTTTTTCTCCCTTCTTTCCTCCATTACTGGCTCAGATTAGCTTTTTTAATGAGCCATTTTTTTTTTAAGATTTATTTATTTATTTATTTATCCCCCCCCTTGCTGCTTGTGCTTGCTGAGTCCATTTGCTGTGTGTTTCTTCTGTGTCTGCTTATCTCCCCCTTGCTGTGAGGTCCTGCCGCATCAGCCCACCGCGCCGCGCGGGCCGGCCGGCCTGCCCTCACAAGGAGGCCCCGGGAAGCGAACCCGGGGCCTCCCACATGGTAAATGGGAGCTCTATCCATTGAGCCACACCCACTTCCCTTGAGCCATTTTAATCACTTTTGCTTTCCCTCATGTGGATGTGTTGCAGATTTTCATAGTTGCCATGGGGTGATGCTAAGATGCTGAACCTGTTAGAATTTGGTTTATATTGATTCCAGCTTTACTTCAATAACCTAGCAAACACAGTCACCACGTCCCTCTCTCCCTGCCTTTTATGCTGTTCATGTCACAGATTGCCCTTTTTGTATTGTGTGCACAATAACAAAGATTTACACTTGTTTTTTATGTATTTGCATTTTCAGCCTTATTAAAAGTAAAAGCCAGCACTACAAATGAAAAGTGAAACAAACCTGAAATATGCATTTGCACATGTTCTTATTTACACTGGAGACCTTTATTTCTTCATGAGCATTGAGATGCTGTCTCGTGCCCTCCCTTTCAGTATGGACGACTCCCTTTTGCATTTCTTCTGAGGCAGGTCTAGTGGTAATGAACTCCCTCCTTTTTGTTTGTCCAGAGATGTTTTGCTTTTTCCCTCATTTTTGAAGGAAAACGTTGCCGGGTATATCATTTGCAGGTAACAGTTTTTTCTTTGAGCACTGTACATATGTCCTCACACTGTCTTCTGGTTCCATCATTTCTCTTGAGAAACTGGATTTCAGTCTTATTAAGGTTCCCTTACATGTGACACGCCCCTTCTCTTGTGGTTTTTAAGTCTGTCTTTGTTCTTGGCATTGGGCGGTTTGACCATAATGTGTAGGTCTGTCTGGGTTCATCCTACGTGGCATTCGTGAAGCAGCTTGCACTTGTATATTCATGTCTTTCATCAGATGCAGCAACTATTTCTTCAAATATTTTTTCTGGCCCTTTATCTCTCTCTTCTGGAGCCCCCATGATGCAGGTATTGGTAAGGTCGACGGTGTCCTACGGGGTCCGCGGACTCTGTCCTTTTTTTTCCATTATTGTTTTCTTTCTGCTCCTCAACCTGGCAACTTCAGTTATATTTTATCTTTAGGTGTGCTGGTCCTTTCCTCTGCCGCCTCCACTTGGCTCTGGCATCCTGTATTGAGGTTTTCTCTTCCGTTATTGTGCTTTCGAGGTCTAGACTTTCCATTTGGTTCTTCTTTATAATGTCTATCTCATTATTGAAAGTCTCATTTTGTTCATATATTCTTTTCCTGGTCTCCTTTAGGTCTTTGTCCATGTTTCCCTTTAGTTCGTTGATCCTATTTATGAGACTTAAATCTAAGATCTTTGATTAATAATTCCAGAGACTATGCTTCTTCTGGAACATTTCCTGCCAAATTCTTTTTCTCCTGTGACTTTGCCATACTTTTCTGTCTCCTTGTATGTTTTGTAACTTTTTGTTGAAAACTGGACATTCTGCGTTTTATGTTGTGGTCACTATGGACCTCTAGTTCCCTCACTCTTCAGTCTATTAGGCTAAGAACAAGAAGGAAAAAAAAGAGAGGAGAAGGAAAAAAAGAAAAAAATACTAAAAAACAGACAAAGCACCCACCAAAAACTAAAAAGAAAGGAATGGAAAAAGATCAAGGTAAAAATAACGAGGAAACAAAAATAATGACATGCACTGCCTCCCCGAGTCTCTCATCGTGCGGCTGGAAGCCAGAAGCTGCTGCTTTGGAGGCCGAAACCCAGGCCAGCGTCCCTGCTGGTCCCCCAGGCACCCACCAGATGCAAAAACATAAAATTTAGGGAAAAAAAAAAAAAAAGCAGAAGAGAAAAGAGAGGAAGAGCTGCGCCGGCTCCATGTCCCCGCACACGCTGGTGCGAGGCCGCAGCCGCTCTGCTGAGAGGAACCGCGGCCTGTGCGGCCTGAGCCGCCGCGGAGAGAAGAGGCTGGACCCGTGGCCGCGCCTGGGCTGCTGTGCCTGGGGTCTGCCACGCCGCGCCACAGCCACGCAGAAGGAAGGCCCCGAAGAAAGCCTCCGCCTCCTGGGGGGCGCAGGTGGGGCTGCAGCGCCGCTGCCCCCAGGCCGCGATGCTCAGCCCCGACCTGCAGAGGCTGCTTCCTCAGCCTGGGCCCAGCCGGCTGCCCCCTCCAGGCCGCAGCTGCTCCCACAGGGCCGAGCCCGGGGCCGCCCCTGGCTCCAGCGTCCGCCTGCCCAGGCTGAGCGCACAGCCTCTCACCCGCCTTGCCCTCCTGCAGCTCCACGTGTCCATCAGGTCCTGGGATGACCACCTGGTTAATCCTGGGCTCTTTTTCCAGCTCTTTTACTTTTCTGGTGGAGGGAGTGATTTGTAAAGCTTCCTACTACACCATCTTGAGCCTTGGGGAGGGTTCCTAAGCTGAGTTTTGAAGCATTTGTAGGAATTTCCCACATATTTCTTCTAGGTGGGGCCTTCTAGGGGACAGAGGTAGAACTGGCAAAAGTGGGAGGCATGTCCGAAGCCTGTCCAGGCCTGGAGAGGAGGGGCAGGGTGGGCAGGGGCAGGGCGGAGA
>JAQZBX010056822.1:0-18111 GCA_029593785.1 Cabassous unicinctus
TATATAAAGAAATCTTACCCCTCAAAAATAAAAAGACAAGCAACCCATTTAAAAAATGGACAGGTGACGTGAAAAGACACTTCTCCAAGGAAGAAATACAAATAGCTAAAAAGCATATGAAAAAATGCTCAACATCGCTAGCTATTAGGGAAATGCAAATCAAAACTACAATGAGATACAATCTTACACCAATCAGAATGGCAGCTATTAAAAAAACAGCAGATTATAAGTGTTGGAGAGGATGTGGAGGAATAGGAACCTTCATCCACTGCTGGTGGGATTGTGGAATGGTCCAGGCACTGTGGAGGACAGTTTGGTGGTTCCCCAGAAAACTAACAATAGATCTTCCGTATGATCCAGTGTTCCACTGCTGGGTATATACCCAGAAGAATTGAATGCAAAGACACGAACACATATATACACACCAATGTTCATAGAAGCATTGTTCACGATTGCCAAAATTAGGAATCAGCCGCAGTGTCCATCAACAGATGAAAGGATAAACAAAATGTGGTACATACATACAATGGAATATTACTCAGCTGTAAGGAGGAATAAAATGCTAATACATGGAAAAACATGGATGAATCTTGAAGACCTTATGTTGAGTGAAGCAAGACAGGCATTGAAGGATTAACAGTATATGACCTCACTGACTAGAATTGTGGAAATTGAGCAGTCCCTAAGAACCATTGTCTGAAAGACAGGTTAACAAAGAGAGAAAGAGAAGCGTAGGTTGTGAGCCATCACCCATATGGACATAATCTATGGTAAAGTGATAGTGTGCAGTTGCATATTGAAGAATAGAAAGGTGGGTGGTGATGTTACTGCGTTTGGTGGTGCATGGTCAACAGGTGGGTAGATTAGGAAGGGCAGTTAGAATACCCAGGATACTGGAGGAAGAGATGGGACGGGGACTACGTGCCTAATAGGGGAGGATAATCAGTGTGTCAAGACATCTTGTTGCATGTAACTATGAATCTTGTCATCCAATGAGTCAAGACAGGATAGTGTTATGTGCATCAGGGGAATAGGGAGGAAGGAACAGAAAAGATCAAACGGGGTATTTAGTGGTCAGGTGAAATGTTTTTCATTACCTTAAAGTAATGGACACAGGACATGGTAAATATCATCAAAATTATTAAACTGTACAGTCTAATTGGTAAACTATACTGTAAACTATTGACAATGTTTAGTAGCTATGTTTTAATGTCTATATAACAGTTATAACAATGCTACCATCCACATAAAAAGGTTGTAATATGGGGTGAGGAAAGGGGAAGGAGGTTGGGTATATGAGTCTCTAGTTTTGTGTGTGACTTTGCTGTGACCTAAAAATTCTTTGAAAATTAATTGAAAATTTAGAAGACACTGGGGAGTGAGAGGGGGCAGGTGCCACAGTACAGACTGTACACCTGTTAATGCAGTGATGAAAGGAAAAAATAATAATAATTTTTTAATTTTTTAAATTTTTTTGTTTTTTCCCATTTTTTGAATGTCCCAATCCTTTAATTTTATTTTAATTTTAGGGTTTTTTTTCTGAATTTCCATGTATTTTATCTCTCACTCAAACCCACTGAAAAAGACCACCACCCTCTTTCAGGAAGTTGACAGGGGCCCAGGTGGTAGGGCTTCATCTGGAAAACCAAGCCTCAGAGCACTGAGAGGAAGGACAGGGTCACAGAGCAGGGCCAAGGCTGTGTACTAGATCTGCTTACAGCCCCGCTAGGTCCACAGCCCAGTGAGAATCTAAACTTAGAGAAATTCCAAGCATCCAGACGTGTGCACTAGCTCTGCCCCATAGCCAGGGAGGAGGCAAGGCTGGAACCAGTGATGGCGCCCACGGACCTGACCTCCCCGCCACCTCCTGTGGAGGTGAGAGTCTATCAGAGGAGCCCAGCGCCCACCATCTCTCCCTCTGTCAAGGCCAGGCCGGGAGGGCACAGCCCGCTGCGTCCGCTTGTGCTTTAAGGGGCGGGAAGGTCATCAGCCGCAGGAGGCCCCAGCCGAGGCCAGTGACATCAACGATACCTTTGGCCTTGCAGTCAGCACATTACTTGTCCTCCTCCCTCAGTAGCTTGGACAGAATGAGCTGGGGCTGTACGTTCAGCTTCTGAGCCTTCTCCCAGCAGGAGCGCGTCACCTTTTCCGTGGCAGGAACAAGAAATCCGGGACAGCTAAGGGGGCAGCGGACTGAGGACAGGACCAGACAGAATGAAGTTACCTGGCGCTGCCGGGCCTGCAGGAGGTCTCAGCCCTAGAAGCAGGGATGGCGGCAGGGCTGAAGGAGGATCAGCGGTGGCAGTGGTAGCAGCACCTACGTGTCCCGCCTCCTCTCCCTGCCAGTCCCACACGCATGGCAGGAGCCCGACGGAGAAGGGGCAGCCATTATGTATCTTTCTTAACACCAGAGAAACAATTGAGTTTGTTTTTAGGATTAAATAAGATAAATGTGAATGGATAGAATTTTTTAGATTAATACTTCCATAAATTGTTAAGCTGCCTTTTGTCTATTATGTATTGCAGTTGAGATAAAGTTAGGAAAAAAGTCAAAGAGGGAGTTAAGTAGCTCAAGTGGTTGAGCTTCTGCTTCCCATGTAGGAGGACCTGGGTTCAATCCCTGGTACCTACTAAAAACAAAACAAATGAAAAAATTAACTCTCATTGGGGAGCAGATGTAGCTCAATTGTTGAGCAACTGATTCCCATGTAGGAGGTCCTGGATTCCATCTCTGGTACCTCTTTAAAAAAAATTTAATGGTGGAGGGGTAACATCATCAACATAACAATGGAAGTCACATCCTGAAAAATCCTCCCTGATACACTGGATAATGTTAGAGGACTCCACAAATGCTGACTTGAAGAAAGAGAAAAATATCAGGTTGGAAACTTCCATCCAGGACCTACAGGTCCTCTTCCCTTCCATCTCAATGGGTCCGCTGCAAAGCTTGGGACTTCTCCAGAAGCAGCAAACAGCATGGACCCCTCTCACCAGGGAAATAGATTTTACAGGAACTCACAGTAGTGAGTTAGAACCACACACATATCCAGGTATGGAGACATAAGACCACAGAGACCCAGTGCTGAAGACAATCTCCTGAGGAATGCTGAAAACAAAAGGGCACCCATTTTAGGGGGGTGAGGAGTAAAATCACAACAGAATGGCTGTGGCCTAGTGATGTACTTGCTCAAACCAGTTACTTTTGGTGGAATTCATTAAATGCAGAATGGACTTTTCTGGGGTCCCACCTTTCTGGAATGACCCTGTTTGACTCTCAGAGGCAGGATAACCTAGTAGGGAAGAAATTTTTGGCAGAAAAGCCTCACAGAGAAAAATGGAAGGGGAGGTTTGAATTGAACTGCTGCTAGACTGGAGAGTCCCAGAAATGAAAAGTGTAAGGAAAATGGGGCACTGAGTGAGGGAGAGACTTTTAAAAAATCATAGGTACTGGGGACAAATATCTGCACAAAAGCAAACAACAGATCAAGACTCCAGGAGAAGGAGGAGAGGAAATAACCTAGAAAGTTATGGCAAGTTGCTATGTTTCAAGTTCTGAGGAAAGGAGCATTTACAAGAGCTAGAAACTAAGTTAATCTTCAGTTTGCTGATGTAGGGCTCAGCATGAAGGACTCCATTTAGGGCCTACTTTACTTAACAATTTCCCCCAATTTGATATGGCTTTCAGCCATTGAGAGTTGTGATCAGAATGTAAGGTGTTGAGCCCATTTTCAGTTATTGCCTAAGGTCTTAGAGTAGTATTTGCAGGTTATTTTCATGTTTGGTTCATAGATGGTCATGATGCCAATTTTTCCACAATCATCATTTTTATGTCATCCCAGATATAAAGAAATCTTTTGCTTGACAAGTGATCCCAGACATAAAGAAATCACAAGTGGCTGGGGACACACATTCAAAACCCTTGAGAGAAAACACTATACCAGGGAGACTATAATGAGTACTAGAGGAATAATAGGCCCAACATCCTGCATCAGATTATGCTTCTAAGTCCAGGACCCATGATTTGACCCAAATGGAATCAAAGTGATCAAATCATGGCCTTGAGGATTGCCTTACCTGTATAAACCATGTGATCTATTTAATTCTTTCATGCAATTGTGTCTCAACTTCCCCAGAAGTGTGAACCCAGGTACAACAGGTGGTGTTGGCAATGGCAAAAATCCCTCCTTGTTTCAGCAAATAAGTGACAAGTTTGGCAATGCTATTGTCTAAAACAAGTTTAACTAATAAGTCTAATGACTTGCTGTGCAGCTATAGGTCTAGCGGTAGATTCAGTAATTTCTCTTATTGTGATTGATAAATATCTAATCCTGTTTTCATTTGTGTTAACCTCAAGCCAAGGTAGCAGCAATCTGTCGAAAGAGGCAAACCCAGAACCATAAACTCCCTGGGTAAATCCTGTTTTGCCTGTAACTGTAGATTGAGGGGAGTAGATCAATGAGAAGTTTCAGATTTATTATAAATTCCTAAGGGACTGTGAGGAAACCAAGTGCACATTGCCCAGACATTTATCAGCTATTAAGGTAATTTACAGACCAGGCAAATATCTGATAAAATTTCCATAATAAAAATATTGCTTGACACAAAATACTTATTACAGTCAAGGTGATGTTGTCTATAAATTGATTACTAGGAATACTATCATTTGTCCTTAACATCTGTTTTAGTCAGAAAAGGGGTTCTGATGCAAAATACCAGAAATCTTTTGGTCTTTATAAAGGGTATTTATTTGGGGTAGAAGCTTACGGTTGCCAGGCCATAAAATACAAATTTACTTACCTCACTAAAGTTTATTGCCATATGTTGGAGCAATATTGTTGCCAATGTCTGTGAGGGTTCAGGCTTCCTGGATTTCTCTCCTCCAAGGGCATGCTTGTCTCTGGGCTCAGTTCCTCTGCTATCTCCACAAGGTCAGCTGTAGACTATTAGTCTCTCTAGTCTTTGCCTCTCTCCACAAGGCCAGAAGTAGACTATCAGGTAAATGGCTTATCTCTTTTCCCAGGGCCTTCTCTCCTTCCTCATGACCAAGCTCTTCTGTGTGCTTACTTCCTGGGGATCCAGCTTTAAAACTCTGCACCAGAATTCAGCATCAGAACTCCAACTCAAAAACTCCAACTCCAAAAATACTCTTCTGCTCTGCCATGTAGATTTATGTGAGTCCAAGGGTTGGGGACTCAACATCATACTGATGTGGCCCAATCAAATCCCTAATCATAACTTAATCATGCCCACAGGAACAGGCCAGTTTATAAGAATAATCCAATATTTATTTTTGGAATTCATAACTATATCAAACTACCACAGCATCCAGGGCTCTGTGTTATTGAGAGTTCAAGTGAAAAGCTGAACAAAAATTATTTGTGTTGTGAATCTTTTGCAGATTCAGTTCCTTAGACCTTAAAGGGGACAAGCATTGCTAAGGTAACTTGTAGTTTGTGGAAGCATTTGGAATATTATAGTAAGTTTTCCAAACTCTTCTATGATATCTTTATAAGTCTCTCAACCAGTTGTATTTATAGTGTGGTTGATATTCAGCAAATCAGGTTCTTTCCTTCCAATACATTTTAAAGAACAATTCCTGAGATACTGTGGCTCCAAGTGAGAAAGTTTATTTCCTTGAAAAGCAAAGAGATCATTTGTCAAAAAATGGCACAGAAGTCTGCCTCCTTGATTGGGAGGAGTTTAGGGTTTTTATGGATTCAAACAGAGGAAGGTAGAGTGGTTAAAATAAAAATAGTAAATATATACCAGCCAGTTTTCAAATAAACATAAACAAATGTAAGGTTAGTCTAGAATAAACACCAAAATAGTAAGTATACATAAGGGTGAGACTCATTTTGAAATAACTATAAACAAAGGTAAAGTCAGACTGGAATAACCATCACAAAAGTTAGTATACACAAGGGTGACTCTTGTTTACAGCAACCATAAAGATGTTTGAGGTTGACCTAGCAAGTTTCAGTAATTTCAGGTATTGATTTTGGGGTATTCTATAATATACTTATAAAATAAGGGAAAAGGCATCTATATAATGATTCAGCAATCATAAACTTTTGTTAATTCTTAATTTTTGTTTACAAAGTTACACATCCAAGAAAGCATAAAGCAGAGTAAAGAAGACCTTGGGTCTAGTATTCATATTTGATATGAAACAAATGGTGCTGTCTGATCCAAAGAGACTGAAGCATTTGTGATAAGTAAGAACTTTTTGGGGGGTAGAACTATGAGATCCCTTGCAATGTGCATAGATCAGGCTTTATGGTGACAATTCCAACAGTTTCTACGGTTATCTTCCTTTGAAATGTCCTTGGAGAAGCTGACAATGGCATTATATTTCCAGGCCAGTGCAAGGAAAATGCATAGGATAATATAAAGATTTTATGCATTGGAAGTATTAGTAAGGTAGAGTCTATGTGAGGACTTGTTTATGTTAGGAATTGCTCTGTCACCTAGGCAATAAGTAGTCTGCTTTGTGACATTTTCTACTTCCCACCCTGTCTCATTTGATTTTAAAGACTCCATAATTAGTCTAGTAGTCTGATGGAAATTTTTTATTTGAGAAATGTTGATCCATGGCTCAACACCCTGTAAATAAATTGCATTATTAGAAGTTAGGAGTACTTAGCTGGGCTCATTTTAATAAGGATCTAGGGCTGTCTTCTGTCTGTGTCATTTCCAGTAGGCGCATTATCTTGGTGACAGATTTTGATTAAAGGAGTGTTTGTCATGTGGAACAGCAAAGGTGTCCTTTACTTCCTGAAGATAATCTTTGGCATAATGTATTAAGAATTTGCAAATTGGGTCATGTCATGGTGTGACAATAAGTGATTGGTTTTCAATTTATTCTCAGAGATAGATCTGCTAGGAACAATTTCATATGGGGAGAATGTGAGTTTCCTAAAAGGAATTTGAGGAATAAACAGATGGCCAAAGTTAAAATTTTGGGCCAGGAAAGACTAGGTTCTTCAGTTAATTTAGACAGTATTAATTTAAGTTTATAACTGCAGCTGTTTTACTAGTGGCTGTTTTTGCAAGAAAAATATGCAAGTGCATAAAAATATTCAAACTCAATCCTTTTTGTGTAAGCCTGTATCTTAATGATGGCAACAGTAATGGGAAGAAATTGGTAGAAAGGAAAAGGTTTACTGGTTTCCAATTTTCAACTGGCATACCAGAAGAAATGAGGAGCCCTCTTTGATTCCCTAGCATGCTGAAATCACTATAGAACAGGGGTTCTCAACTAGGGTAAAGATTTCAGGGCATCTGTGAGCTTGCATTGAAAATTTTAATTTAAAGACATGCTGATATTGATTGTAATAAAACTATCTGCTGCTGCCTTCTGAGAATGGGTCTGTTGTTTTCACCTGACTGGCAAAATGGCCCATGGTGAAAACAACCCTTGCTGTAGATGTAAACAGAATTTCCTTCTGATAGAAAACAGGGTTGGGTAAGAGTACAGAGTTCATCCTTTTTTGTGGAAGAAAATTATAGATGGACACCTTATCCAATCAGTATGTGGTATAGCCTGTTTGGAATATATCATTAACAATTCTAGCATGAAAAGCATTAACAAATAGAATGACATCTGGTTTGATCATAGGAACTTGTGTGGAGTCATTAATTTTGAAGTTACCAGTTTATAGTCATGGGGTAACTTCATTGGATAAAGGTAGCAGAGTAGCAGGGTCAATAACATTGCAGTATTTTAGGTGAGGGTTAAGAGGTGAAGTAGAAGGATTACATAAGAAGTCAGTTTTCTGGAGGAAAAATGTTAGGCCTGCTCAGAGTTAAGTTTGCTGAGGCTATAATTAATGTGGCAATTTCTGCTGCATCTTTTACCCAATTTGGGTAAGAATAGACAGGTTCATCAAAGTGTAGGCTGTAATATGCAAAAGATTTGGAGTTTCCTCTGTGCACTTGTATTAACAACCCTAAAACTTGGTTATATAATCATTTACTCCAATTATTTCCTGTTAACAAGGAGAATAGATCCTGGTTGAATATATGAAAATAATTATAGTACCATAAATTTAAGAATATTCTGTAAGAGTCAAATTCTGGAGAGGTCAGGCAAGGAGATAAAGATGAATCTTTTATGAATTATAGATAGCTTAATTCAGTAAGGGATCCCTTACTGAAAAGAAAACTATGATCATTCTTTATCAGGTCATTTAGCCCTAAGAAATTAATTTGTGTTTCATTAGATCTTCTGTGATCAATCTCAAGCACTTATCAGCTTTTTAATTAAGATTCTGGAGATCTTTACTCAGTACAGGGATATGCCCTCAAAGTTATTTAAGGAATGTCATTAGAAACTGGTGCCTCAGAGAACTTGGAATAGTACTTCTCATAGGTCTCTGAGACAGCCCTTTATGTTGAAGATAAAGCACACTGGCCTGTAGCTGATTGCAAGTATTTTCAGGGAAGCATCAGAATAAAAACTATCAGTAGATAGCAGAAAACTTAAAATACCCATGGTTAACTTATTGCTGTTTTACAAAATTGAACAATCAGATGAGGGGGTCACAAAACATTATTTGAAGAACCACTGAAATTATGACCAATAATAGTACTGTCTAATATAAACTTACCAGTACTTGGACAACTCATAGACACTGAAGGTATTGATCAATCTCTAAGAACTTTATATAATTTCTGAAATGTTTATATTAATAACATTTTATCCTATAATTTAGCCAAAAGAAAGTCACAAAAACAATTTTAATTTAATAACACTTCCTATGCAACTGATAACATATCAAATAAAACTAACTGTTTTATCACCTCTCTCTTTACAAGGTGAAAGAGAAAAATCCTTTGTGATTTTACAAGGACACTCTGGAAAATCCCAATGAGAGTTTGAGATCAAGAAGATATTATTTATGGCTCAATTTTTTGGAAGGAAAATGTCAAAAGATTTTAGGTTTTAATATTTTGATAAATAGAATCATGGAAAACTGTGAAACAATATTTAATTCCTTACTTAATGAAAGTGACAATGAAATATTTAAAAATAAAGAGAGGCACTAGCATGGTGGTAAAAAAATACTTTTTTTCAAAAGTGAAGACATTTTCTGAAGCAATTAAATGATGCTTATATAAAGGATATAAAACACAGGAGGTTTTTCTGATAAAATACAGAATCTTTCTCTTTAAGCAGTTACTCAGATGTTTTAGAAAAACCTTTTATTAATTCTTATTAAAAATACACCAATAATCCATGGATACTTTGTCCTTATAAAGGAAAGAAAATCAAATACTAATTTTGCATGAAGATTCTGTCTAAGGAAACTCTTAAAATTCTTATAAAGCTATCAAATCTTAACCACCCATGACCATTACAGATAAAATCCATATTCTGAAAACCTTCTACAACTTTCTATATCTACTCAGATTTTCCTACATATTCCTCCTTTTTATCATTCTGTAAAAACCTGTCATTTCTCATTTAGATAAAACTCTTTTCCATTCCCTTAACAAAACACATCCTGCATACATTACATATTAATTATCAAAAAGATCTTGTAAACTGCCTTCAAACCAACATCCTTCAAATCTCAGTTTACATTTTTTCATCATCTTAAGGATCTAGTAGATATAATGTTAAATTATTTTCTTAGAAGACTGCATAAATTTAGGAAGAACACACCAATCTAGAATAAACTTCTATGTTTATATTTTATATAGTGTTGATAGTTCCAAAGACATAGCTGTTTATATTTAGTTAATATTCAATCAGTCCTGTTTGCCAAGGGTTTACCTGAAATTTAATTTTTTAAGAAATTTTCATTTAGTTCTATGCATTCTTTCATTTCACTGGAAATATTAAACCTTGTTTTCCTTGATTTCTGGAAGTATAGAAATAATTTATATATAAGTGTTTATTTATCTTTAAGCCAACTCAAATAAAGTTCTTTAAAGTAATTTCATAAGTTACTTTGATAAGAGCATTCAGAGGTAGGACAACAAACAGACAGACACAAATAGAGAGCTTATAGCTTCAATTATAACTTATTTAGCCTTTTGTCAGACACAAAAACAGAAATAAGAAAACATAGAATCCCTCTACACTTTCTCATTTGTCTTTAGCGAAGAGTCCTTTAATGAAACTTTTTCTTGAATTTCTTAGTAAATTCTGAGTGCTAAATAAAGTAGTTATTCCATTTAGCTGTTTAGTTTTGGAGCTCCTATTCTAGAGTGATGAAAAATTTTGTCTAATTGAACATTTCCAAAAATGGACATGGACATTTCAGATTGTCTTTGGTGAGATTTTGCCATTTTGTTAGATTGTACAGTTTCCAGCCCCATAATTTTTTATTGTTTAAGGAAATTTTAAATAATATAAATATTCTGTAAAAATATAGGAGATTCCTATATGCTCCACTACCTCCCCCTAACACACTATCCCATGTGAACAACATCCTACATTAGTTTGGGACATTTGTTACAACTTATGGACACATACTGAAGCACTGTCACTAACCATGCATTATAGTTTATAGTATAGTTTACACTCTGCCATGCACAATTTTGTAAGTTATGACAAAATATATAATGGCCTCTATTTGTCATTATAAGGTCATTCAGGACAATTCTGATGTCCCAAAAATGCCCCCATATTACACCTATTCCTCCTTGTCTTGCCCCACAGAGCCTCTGGTGGTCACTGCCCCCACATCAATGTTAAAAGTTCTTCCATTGCTAGAATAACAATAAATTTGTTAGAATAAACAATAAATATATAGTATAATAAGTTTATACTCCATTGTTCATTCCCCAATCTTGAGGATTTGGGGATTGTGATGCCCCCATCTCTAATTGAAAGGGGTCTTAGATCCATTGGGACAGATGGATGGAACTGTCTTGCTTGGAGTTGCAGACTCTGTTCTTTGGGATGGGTGTTGTTCTTCATCATCACATTATTAGTAGTCCTGGGTGAGTCCAATGAATCAGAGAATAGGTTTTGTAACTCTGCTGAGATTCAGGGCCCAACTGCCATGTGGACAGACCAAAGATTTAAATATCTTGGACTTACACATATCAAGAATAATTCTAACTATAGCTTCAAATAGAAGGGAAAGAGGAGCCATGTGTAGGGAAACCACAGGTGAGTCCAGCTATGTCACAATGGGAGCATAAATTCCAAAGTAAGGTCCTTTGTCAGGGTACCAAACTCCTGAGCTGTATACCCTGCCTATAGTGTCTGGATGTCTCTAGAGTCCTCAGAAGTCCCACTATTTCAGGCACTATTTACAGTGGCAGTGAGGTCTTGCTGAAATATGCATAAATGTAACCTCTGGAATGACCTTCTGACTTATTTTGAAATCCCTTAGCCATAAAAACTCATTTGTATGTACCATTTCCCCCTTTGGTCAAGGTCCTTTTCCAGGTGTATTGCTACTTGGTGCTTGAAAATAATCCCTTGGTGCCAGGGAAGCTCATCCCCAGGAGTCATGTTCCATGTTGGGGAAAGGTAGTGTGTTTAAATACTGAGTTTAGCTTTGAGAGATGTCACATTAAAGCAACACGGAAGCCCTCAAGAGGTACCTCTTGGGCAACATATGATTTATCTAATTTCAGAAAATGTTATCAACTCCAAAGGAAGCTTTATACACACAAAAGGAGTTATTCCATATTCCCCACTCCCCCTCAATCCCTGCCAACAGTTAATCATCTTTCTGTCTCTATTGATTTGCCTCTTTTGGATATTGCTTAAAAATGGAATCTTTTAAAAATGTGATCTTTTGTATCTGGCCTAACTTTTGAAAATGCTTGACAGGTTTTCAAGTCCTTTCCATGATATAGCTTATACAATTACTTCATTCCATATTATGATTGAACCAAATTCCAATGTATGGATATCAAACATTTTGGTTATCCAATTATTGGGTGATAGAAAATTGGCTTGTTTCTACCTGTTATTGTAAATAATGCTAATTGAACATTATTACATAATTACTGGCATATTTTTCTTCAATTTTGGGGCATATATATCAAAGAAGAGATCTGCTAGATTATAAGAAAATACTGTATATACCTTATTAAGGAACGGCATAAATATTTTGCAAGTGGTTGTACCATTGTGCATGCCTACCAGGTATGTACAAGGATTCCATTTTCTTCACATCCTCACTAACAGTCATATTAGATTTTGAAAAAAGTATAACCATCCCAGAATGTTTGAAGTGATGTCACATTTTGGTGTTGGTTTCCATATGCCTAATAACTAAAGATGTTGAGCATTATTTCATGCATTTGTTATCTAATTGCTTATAATTCTTGAAAAAATGTCTATTCAAACACTTTGCCCATTTTTAATTAGATTGTCTTTATATTAAAGGATAAGGGATTTTTAAAAATATATACATTCTGCGATATTAGACCCTTCTCAGATATATGATTGGAAAGTATTTTTCCCTTTATGTAGGTTATCTTTTCACTTCCTTGATAGGGTTTCCTTTTATTAAAAAGTTTTTAATTTTTGTGAAAAATAATTTGTCTATTTTTATTTCCAGTGACTTTAATGTCATATCTAAGCATCAATTGCCACATGACAAGTAATGTAGAATTATCCCTGCATTTACTTGTAAGAGTGGTATAATTTTGTTCTTACATGTACATCTCTAAATGTCTTAATTATTTATAAATATTTTAAGGTAAAGATCAAAATTCATGCTTTGCATATTCATATCCAGTTGCTCCACCACATGATGAAGACACTGTTCTTTCCTGAGCACAAGAACTTGGTGCCATGAAAGCTGAAAATAAATTGATTTTATATATATAGATAGATAGATAGATAGATAGATAGATAGATAGATAGATAGATAGATAGATGTATGTATGTTTATTTCTGAAGCATCAATTCTGTTCTATTATTTTAGATGTTTACATTTATGCCAATAACACACAATTTTAATAAAGGTAGATTTGTATTATGTTTTGAACTATAGAATAAGATATCTTATAATTCGGTCCTTTTTCAGTATAATTTTATCTATTAAGGTCTCTTTATAATTCCATGATTTCAAGAATAAGTTCTTAAATTTATTTTTTAAAACAAATCAACTTTATTTATACATATTAATAAATCATAAATTCATCTGTAGTGTATAATGAGTGGTATTTCGTATAATCACATAGTTGTGCATTCATCACATCCATCATTATTAGAGCATTTTCATTGAAAGGTGAAGAAATTCCTTGTTTTTTTCTTTGTTTTTTTGTTTATTATTTAATTTTTAATAGGCTTTGAGATTCTGATAAGCATTCATTGTATTTCTATATGTTTTGTAGGTAGAATTGCCACCTTAACCATATTAAATTAGTCATATTAAATGGGGTGTCTTTCTGTTTATTTAGGTCTTCCTTAATTTCTTTCAACAATATTTTATAAATATTATACAAATCTTGCATACCTTGGTTAAATTTATTCATAGCAATTTTATTATTTTTGATGCCTCTGAAAATTATTTTTTCTCAGTTTTACTTTTGGATTCTCACAATTTGTTTTCCTAAATACAACTGACTTATGCGTGTTAATCTTTTACCCTGCAACTTTACTGCATTTAATTATTAGCTGTAATAGTTAGAGGGTGTGTGTGTATGAGTATAAATAGTCATGTATTTCAATGAGTGCTATAGGATTTTTCTACATGTAAGATCATGTCATCTCAGAATACAGATAAGTTTACTTCTTGTTCTAAATTATATTTTTATAAGGTAGCTGTGAAATTTCAAAACAATCATAAACATATGTGGAATTCCCATACAACAACAAGCCATCAACACACTATAGTGTTGTGAAACATGTGTCACAAAATTATGAGATAATGGCATGAGACTATTACCACTAAGTGTGGTCTATAGTATTCATTTTGTATATTTTTCCATGCCCCATTATGAACACAGTACACCTTTGCATTGATACAAGAATATTACAGTATTGTTGTTAACAATAGTTCATAGGTTACATTTATTGTATTTTTCATATGCTTCTCCATATTCTTACCACTTTGCAATAGTGATATATGTTTGCTTTATTTCATAGAAAGATATTTCATATTTCTACTATTAACCACAATTCTCATCCACCTCTGAGTTAAGTATGATATTCAGTCCCTATATTATTCTAGAGTGTTCTTTCAATTTATATTTATATCCAGAGACCACCCTTTTCAGCCTCAATCTCATTTATAGACCCTGCATTAGTTCTACTCACTGTGTGTTACCATCAACTCCATTTCCACACATTTACAGTCAAGTTAATTAAAACTTCCACATACATTAATCATCAGTACACCTTCTCAGCCCTCCTCTTATCTTCTAATAAACTTTGCTATAGGTTTTAACTTCATGCATTTATTCTTCATATTAGTGAGACCATGCAATATCTCTCCTTTTGTCTCTGGCTTATTTCACTTAAAATAATGTCTTGAAGTTCATCCATGTTATCGTATGTGTCATAATTTCATTTTTCTTAAAGGAGCATAGAATTCCATCATATATGTATACCACATTTTTTTTCTGCATTCATTGGTTGATGAACACATGGGTTGCTTCCATTTTTGACAACTATGAACATTGTTGTGCTAATGTCTGATGCAAACAGTTTTCAGTTATTCTGAATATATCCCTAGAAAAGGAATTGTTGGATCATATGACAGATATATATTTCACTTCCTGAGGAACTGCCAAACTGTCTTCCACAGAGGCTGCACCATTTTACAATCCCACCAACAATGAAGGAGTGTTCCTTTTTCTCCACACCTTCTCCAGCATGTTATCTCCTTTTTAATAATGGTCATTCTGTGCTGAGTGAAATGATATTGTCATTTTGTTTTGTTTTTCCCTAATAACTAGTGATAGTGAACATTTTTTCATGTGCTTTTTGGCCATTTGTATTCCCTCTTTGGAGATATGTCTATTTAAATCTTTGATCATTTTTTAAAATTGGATTGCTTGCTCTAGTGTTGTTGAGCTGAATGATCACTTTAAATAGAATGGAAGTGAAACCCTTATTGGATAGATGGCTTTGAAATATTTTTCCCACTGTGTAGCCTGCCTTTTTACTTTCTGGACAAAGTCTTTTGAATCAAAAAAGTGTTTTTAAGTTTGAAGAAGTCCCCTTTATATCATTTTCTTTCATTGAATATGATTTCAGTGTAAGGTTAAAGACTCCGCCTCATATTACCACATCTTGAATATGTTTCCCTACACATTGTTGTAGGAGCATTGTGGTTCTAGCTCTTATATTTAGGTCTTTGATCCATTTTGAGTTAATTTTTGTATAAAGTTTGAGATAGGGGTGGTCTTTATTTCTTTTAACTATGAATTTCCAGTTTGCCCAGTGCCATTTGTTGAATAGATTATTCTACACCTACTGGGTGGCTTTAACAGCCTTGTTAAAAATCACTTGATCATAGATGTGATTGTTTCTGAACCACCCATTTTGTTCTGTGGGTCTGTATGTCTATCTTCACACTAGTAACATGCTATTTTTTTTTACCAGTGTAAGTGTCCAAACAAATATCATGGACGAACTTAATGAAGTGAAAGAAGAGATTAAGGATATTAAGACACTGTTGGAACATACCAAAGAAATTGTAAACTTACATATAAAGATAATGGATATGATGGTGATGAATGGCACCAAGAAATTGAAAAGACACTGGAATCACATTACAGCAGATTTGAACAGGCAGAACAACAATTAGTGAGGTGGAAGACAGTACATCTGAAATCAAACAAATAGTAGAACAGATACATAAAAAGATAGAAAAAATCCAGCAGGGACTTAGAGATTTAAACGACAACACAAAATGCACAAACATATGCATTAGAGGCATCCTGGAAGGAGAAGAAAAGGGAAAGGGAACAGAGGGAGTGTTGAAGGAAATAATGGCTGAAAACATACCAACCCTATTGAAGGCTTGTACCCACCTCAGGGCCGGAAGAAAGTCTGGACTCCCTGGGGCAAGTTGGAGGCTGGATGATACAAGGTTGACAAGGTGTGGTCTCCATGGGGCAGGCCATCACAGGTTTATGTGGTAAAGTCTTAGCAGAATTTAGGGTTCCAATGTCCCCAAAATATTATCATCATTCCATATGTCTCCATCCCAATCCTTTGGGTTCCACTCCTTTCCAATCAATGCCTTCACTTTAATTGCAGAAACCCTGTGAGGTTGAGATTTTAGTTTCCTCTGTAATTCTGCTACTCATACAATGAGAGTCTGGGTTTGATTCTCAGATATCACAAGTCTGTGGCTACAGGAGACAAGATTTTCTTTCAAGGCACATGTAGAAGCTTTCATATCATTCACACGGCATTTAAGTTTCAAATTTGAAGACTTTAGTTCATCTCTTTTTTTTTTAACTGTATCCAGAGTATCTAGAAAGAGCCATCTAAAATCATTATACTTTTTGACTCCACAAAATTCTGTTAAGGTGTTGAAAACACTCTCACCCAGATCCTTGCTTCTTATAAGTGTGGAAGTAGGGGAACCCAGTGGTGCTACTGGATATTTCTATTGCCAGCTCATGCCATGGACTGTTAGGAACCTCATTATTAGAAAGAGAGTCATTAGTACCCTGAGTCCAATTAGAGTAGAAAGCCAATTACAAAACTCCCAGAACCACCTCAGTCATCCCATGTTTAAGATTCTGTTCCTCAAGAACAACTCCCAGTACCAAGCTATATTAGTCAGGGTTCTCTCAGGAAACAGAATCAACAAGAGATATCTGTCAATAATATGAGATTTTAAAAGAGCCTCTCATGTGACCGTGACAATGCACAAGTCCAGGTTCTGCAGGCAGGCTGCAAACCAGGGACGCCAATGAAAGTTCATTGAAAGGTCCTTGATGAGTTTCTGGGAGAAGTTGCCTGTCCAGTGATGAGCTGGGAAATTCTCTTTGAATGTTGAAATCACTTCCCTTTTAAAGGCATTCATCTGATTGGATAAAAGCGTCACACATTGATGATGTAATCTCCCTGATTGATGCAGATGTAATCAGCCATCCACGTGGTAAACTCACTGGTGATCGAAGTCCATAAATGCTCTTGTATTACAATTAGCCCAGCGCTTGCTGGACTAAACATCTGGAAGCAATTACCTGGCCGAGTTGACACATTAACTTAACCATCACAGTGGGCTAATTAATAAATATAATTCATAGATTTTCATGTTCTTATCTCTACAATGAAGGCAATCATATCATCTTTATTAGCCAGAGAAGACCAAACTTCCAATATCTTGACCCTGGTTATCGGGATTCCTCCACTTATTTCTCTTGAGCACACCTCATGTTCCTTTTGTTTATTGGGCTGGGGATACTCCTGGGTGAAGTGTTTGGCATTCATGACAGGTGCGCCAGTAAGTTGTGGTAAAGATATGAATCTTAAGATTCTTTCTTCATTCTCAGCTTTGCCCACCATCTACTTGTCTGGTTGCCTGAAAATCCAGAGAAAGTTAGATGCCAGCTAAAGTATTGACAATGCAATCACAGGTGAGTAGGGAATACTTTAACTGAAATTCCCCTTCTGTTGCCAGCAGGTGGGAAGATTTCACCTATTCATGTGGATATTCCAAGTGTATTCAGGAGATATTCAAGGATCTGAGCTTAAGTTAAATTTATATAGGACTCTAAAAATTATGGTAAGTTAGGGACTGAGCAATTAGTAATTGCAAGAGTTGGTTCCAGCATCCACAAAGATTGTACTTTTTGAAAAGATGACAGATGTTTTCTTTTTCTCACACATCCCGTGGCCTTTTGGGACAAATAATGAATTTGTGGTTCATGCTCATGCCTGAGATTATCCCTGCCATATAGTGAATAAAGGTGGCAGAGATGAACAAGAGGAGAAGTTTATAGTGAGAAGAGAGGCTGAGTTTTCAGCTGTGGCATCAATCGAACATTAAAGGTACTGTGATGTAGGGGTAGGCATAATTGCTAGAAGCATGAGAAGGTTAGTAAATTTAAGGAAGTGAGGAATAATTTATTTACTTTACCCCAATTTAATTTTCTTATAAAAGCTGATGGAATATATTTGCACATTTTGAAATATTTAAAAAAAAAAAAAATAAATTCACCTTA
>JAQZBX010056823.1:0-18104 GCA_029593785.1 Cabassous unicinctus
TTCTCAATTAGAAGGAGAGTGGGCATCACCACCCCAAAATCTTCAAGATTGGGAAATGAACAATGGACTAAAGTAGACTTATTATTCTACTATAGACTTATTATTATTCCACCAGTGGAAGAACTTGTATCATTGATATGAAGGCAGTGGCCACCAGAGGTCCTAAGGGATGGGAGAGGGAAGAATAGGTATAATATGGGGGCATTTTTGGGACATTGGAGTTGTCTTGCATGACATTGCAGCGATGAATACAGGCCATTGTATATTTTGTCATAACCTACAAAATTGTGGGGAACAGAGTGTAAACTATAATGTAAACCATAATCCATGGTTATTAGCAATGCTTCAATATGTGTTCAATTGTAACAAATGTACCACACTAAGGGGGGATGTTGTTGATGTGGGAAAGTGTGGGAAGGGGGAGGGAGGGGGGTATATTAGAATCCTCTATATTTTATATGCAACATTTATGTAATCTAAAGATTCTTTAAAAATAAAAAAAATAACTAAAATGAAAAAAAAAAAAAAAAACAGGCAGGGAATGGTATGTGTGTGTGTGGGGGGGTCCTTTCACATATCCCCATAGCACCTGAATCACATCACTAGCTCAACATTTTTCACAATGTTGTTTTTTAAAAAAATTATCTCACACAACTTCCCACTACCTTCCAGCTATCTGATCCCAACATTCACAACACATTGAACAACTTGTGAACAGAGCAGATCACATTCATCTTTGTATCCTTGATGTCCATCACAATCGCTGGCATATAGTAGATGCTTATTAAATATTTCTTGTCACACAATGCCAAATCTGGTTATAGCAGAGTCAAATTCAATCATAGTCATGACTCTACATCTTCCAATGGATGCAATTCAGAAGAAATCACTATTTAAACGTATATAGTCCCAGCAGTCTCAATATATTTTAAACCTGGGGCATTATGACTTTGACTATCACCCCAGCTGTGCAGTGTAGTTAAAGAGGTTGTGACAGTTTGAAGCTTTTTGTGGATCCCAGAAAAGATCACATCCTTAGAGCTAATCCATTCCTGTGGGTGTGGTACACTTTGATTCAATTACTTCAGTGAGGCATGACCCAGGGAAGGTCTTCATCCTCTTGCTAGGGTCCTTTATAAACAGGAGAGAGGAAAAAGCTGCAGACACAGAGACACAAAGAGAGCACTGCAGAAACAGAGAAACACCAAGAGGCTGAGAGAGAGGTCCCGGAATCTGGAGGCTGGAATCAAGGAAGGACAGAGGCACGGAGAGAGGCCCCCAAGAGGCTGAAAGAGATGAAGCCTGGAGAAGAGTGGAGAGGTGATCTGCCTGATCACCCACAACTGGGTTCAGGGAGAAAATGAGCCTGGAGGAGAAGGCAGACACCCAGAACAGCAGAACCACCATTGTGTCTTCACACATGGCAGGAGTCCAGGATCGCTAGCAGCCAACCTTCAGTGAGACAGCATCTCTGATGATGCCTTGATTTGGACATTTTCACAGCCTCATAACTGTAAGCTTTTAACCAAATAAATTCCCATTATAAAAGCCAACCCATTTCTTGTGTATTGCTCCCAACAGTTTTAGCAAACTAAAACAGAGGTACTGCACTTTCACTCAAATTACATGTGCTTAAGTCCCAATTCTTCCAGCAACTAATTATGGAACACACAGTGTCTGGTTCCATAGCTGAAAAAAAATGAGAAAAATAAGAGCTATCCTTGCCCTCTTCACAAGGATAGCCTGAAAACCTTTTGGTCTCAAAGGCCTAGACAAAGTTGCCTCAACTGATTCATCAAATCTTGTCTTCCTTTCTATCTCTGCATCTTTGGTTATGGTTTATGCCTATTTAGAAGCTATTTCCCCTCCATGAGCAATTGAATACAACCCAACCTTCAAAAAAAAAAACTCAATCTCATCCCCTTGTCTATGGAGTAATGAAGTATTCTGGGACACGGCTATCACTCTTTCCTTGGGCTTTTGTCTGTACTAATCATGCCTGGTTTGTAATCATAGCTAGTGTCTTAAAATTAAAAGATTTTGTATGGTAATAACAAGAAAAAAACTTTTGCTGACTGATTTCTGAGGGATAGGTACTTTGCATGCTTTATATCTTCTCATAACAAAGGATAATGTATGGACTATTATTATCCCTTTCGATAAGTAAGAAAATTGAGGCTCATTGAAATTATAAAACTGGCCAAAGGTCACAGAGCAAGTGGCAAAACTAAGGATATAAACCCAGGTCTGCCATGCTCATTTTTTCTTTATTGTTTTCCAAGCTTTATTCCCTGCACTTAGCACAGCATTATA
Organism: Cabassous unicinctus; assembly: GCA_029593785.1. Lineage (NCBI taxonomy): Eukaryota > Metazoa > Chordata > Mammalia > Cingulata > Chlamyphoridae > Cabassous > Cabassous unicinctus. Next base: position 2,314 of record JAQZBX010056823.1, read on the forward strand.
GGCTTTCAATATGCTTGTTATGCTTGATCAATGAGTGAATGATCTGACATATTATTTCATTAATATAACTAAAACTTTTCAAGCTAAATCATATTAGTTCAAGTCTTGGTGTTCAAGAAGCTTGTTTATGTATGTTCATGTATGAGTAATATACTTCAATAAATTTTTTTAAAAAAGAAGCTTTACTCTAGGTGATCAGAAAAGTGAAAAATTTAAGCTAGTCTGACACTAATTCTAAATTCTATGTTTCCTGAGTTGATTCTGCAATTTTTCCCTCTCCATTTTAATTATGGGTGTTTAAAATATTTTAGATAGGCAGTTTCCTTAAAACAAACAAACAAAAAACATAGGGCACTTAATTTGTGATTAAGTATTTATTCTCTTTTTGGATTTCTACCTAAACCTATTCTTTAGACCATTGATTGTATATAGGTGGTGGTTTGAAGCTGTATGTACCCCAAGAAAAATGGGTTCTTAAATCTAATCCATTCCTGTGGGTGTAAACCCATTATAAGTAGGATCTTTTGATAAGGTTTATTTAGTTTAACGTGTGTCCAACCTCAATGAAGATGCATCTTAATCCTATTACTTTAGTCCCAGATAATGAAATTTAGACAGAGAGAGAGAGAGAGAGAAAGCAACAGAGGCAAGAAGCTGAAATCAATTAAACCTGGAAGGGGAAGGAGAGTACAGCAGACACTGCTATGTGCCTTACCACGTGTCAGAGAAGCCAAAGATGACCAGCAGGTGGTCTTTGAGAAGAAAGCATCACCTTAATGATGCCTTGATTTGGACATTTTCCTGCCTCAAAACCATGAGCTAATAAATTCTCATTGTTTAACCTGACTCATTTCATTGTATTTGCTTTGAGCAGCCTAGGAATCTGAAATAATGTATGCAATTCTCTGCAGAAACATTGAAAATAGTGATGTTGATCTGTTCCTGATGTTAGACCATGGGTAAAAATTTGAAACATATTTTTCCCAACTTTCAACTTAAATCTTATTACAGGGATCAGCCATTCTCTCATATATTCTGGACTTATCTTAGCATTTCTGAACTAGCATCAATTATGCCTATGTCTCATGTCATGTTGATGGAAGCTAAAACCATACCAGCTTCATCACTAATACCTATAACAGATTTAATTAAATTTACAACACCGTCAATCCCATTTTTAGTGTTATTTTTAGTAATTAGAATCTCTAAGCATCTTTTCTTCTTATAATTGTATTATTTTCCCTAGCTATAAAAATTCAATCTCTTCTTTTCCTATTAAAATAAAACTTACATATAACAAACATCACATTGCTTAAACTTGCTTCAAAATCATATTGCTCTCAGTAACAGAAACCATTTTTACATTTTTATTTTTAATTACTTGAATAACTCTTAGCAAAATTACTCTTTTTTTACCAACCATGACTTGTTCTCGCCTACGTTGTTAAAAATAGTGTTTAGTATACTAGTTTTGAGTATTTTCACTGTTATTTAGTGCATAGAATGAAAGAATTGCATTTTTCATGGTTCTGTGTATAGTTATATGACTTCAGTCTATCACAATGGAATTATAATTCCTGATTTATTTGAAATCTATACTACAAGTGTTTTTTATTGTTGTTGTTGAAAGCAACCTTGGTTCTGTGAAGAATAAATTAGGCATGCTATGATTCATCATAAAAAGGTGAATGTTTGCATAGGTTTGCTTCCTGTACAAAAAACTTCTTATACATTGTACTTGTCCTTGTCCCCCAGGAGCTTACAAACACAATGAAACAAGTACATACATAACCTGGAGAAATGCACCTTCCTACACGCTCATTCAATTCTATTTATAGGACTTTATATTCTAGTTGAATGTATAAGATCTACAAAAATAGAGTCAAAGGTATTATTACATGATTAACACTATGTGAGCCTACTCAAGTGCTGGCTCTTTACTCTCCCCCACCCCTCATATTGAACTAAAGGCAGGGTAGGTGTCTTCCTTGTTCCTCACTGTTTCTTTGAGACAATTTTCACTCTCTCCTTCATAATCCCATATTATCAAACTATATGACCCACTGTCCTTCTTTTTAGAGTCACCTACTGATTTTCAGGTCACTCTTTCTTATTCCTTGAAGATTTTAGCCACTGAGACAATTCTTTAACTTTGTAACTATTTCTGCTATAATGATTGGATTAAATATCCTAGTAAATGAGATCTCTTCACTGAGTAATTATGTTAAAACTTAAGTAACATCATGTCACTGCTCTGTTCAAAACCTCCAATGTCTTCACATTTCCTTAAAACTAAAAGCAAAAGTCCTTACTATGACCTATGAGAATGTACATGTAAGCTTATCACCCCTTTCAATTCATCTTCTTCTATTGGTTCCCTTGTTCACACTGCTCCAGCCACACTGGCCTTCTTGCTGTACTTTGAACATGCCAGTCAAGGGTCCTGGCTCAGAACCCTTGTGCTTATTGTTCCCTGTACCTGGAATGTTCTCCCCCTAGTTATTACCCACATGGCTAGTCTCCTCATTTCCCTTCAGGTGTTTGCTCAAAATCACCTTCTCAGTGAGGGTTTCCTGGCCACCTTATCTAAAATGTCAACCCATCCCCTTCCTCAAATTTCAAATCCACGTACTTTTCTTTATTTTTCTATTTAGCACTTATTACCATGTAAAATATTGTATATTTTACTAGTATATCTTATTTGCTGTCTGTTTCACTCACAACTTATGTTCCTTGTGTACAGGGATTTTTTTCCTGTCTATTTTGTTCATTAGTATATCACCAGTGCCTAGAACAGTCCTGGCACATAATAGGTGCTCAATAAATATTGTTAAATAAACTGAAAGAAATAATAAATATGAATAATGTACAACAGAGTGTAAGAAGAGTTCAGAATATGAGGAATATTTTTTGGTGAGAAGTACAAATAAGGGTTCATGGAGGAAGTGAGTTAGAAGCTAGGCTTTAAAGGATGTGAGAGGCAGATATCAAAGGTAATTATAATAAAAGGCACTTTTTCCATTATAATCCGAGAAGTTGAATTTAACAATATTTAAACATCACTAGATTTACTAACATAGAAGTTTCAATATTAGGATGTTTTTGGGTCTATAATATTTTATATGTTTATGAAATTACATCTATTTTTAGCTCTTGTCTCATACCTAGTCTAAAGCAGTCAACCAAATATTGGTAGATATTTATTAAATAATACTGCCTCACTACTTTAATTTTCTCTTTTTTGTATACAATACATCATTTTTATTTCACTTTTCTAGTAATTCATTTTTAAAACATTTTATTGAAGTTTATCATTCATATATGAACATACATAAAAAAAATAGGTGCATAGTAAAAGTTGTAAACTTACAAAACAAATATGCATATCATTATACAAGGCTCCCATACATTACCCCACCACCAACAAACACCTTGCATGGTTGTGAAACAATTGTTACAAACTATGGAAGAACATTGTCAAAATATTACTACTAACTATAGCCAATATCTTGCATTTGGTGTATTTTTCCCCAACCCACCTGGTTATTAACACCTTGTATTTCAACTCTGATGAAAATGAGAACCACCAAGTGTATACTTTGAATGGATTGTACAAAGCATGAGACTGTATAACACAAATCCTGTGGCAGAAGATAGACTGTGGTTAACAGAACAAATATGAGAACAGTATCATGAACTATAACAAGTATATAATGCTAATTATCTCTTCTAATTTTATTTTGGCCAGCTAAATGTCACTTTTGTTGATGCATGTTCATGCATGACACAATAAATATTGACATTTTCTCATGCTATTCTTGCCTACTTTGGCAACATCAAGTAACTCCACCCTTTCTCTTCCTTGAAGCAACTGTCAATTTCATGTGAAAAATGAATATGCCTAAAGCTAATCACATCAAAGAAATTATCCTAAATGTCAAAAATAAAAATAACTTGATTAATTATGTATGCCTTAACTAAGACTAATGAACACTTTCACGGGCTCTACTTTTATAAGATTCGAGTGAGATTACTGAGAAGGAAATACTGTAATATACTAGAAATTACTTCTTTGAAATGGGGCTCCCCCTAGTCCCTTGATACTACATGCTAGAGTTCATCATTATAAATCAGATAGTACACTCATGTCACCTTTCAGCTAAGATCCATTTATTATACTTCCATGCTTATACATGTGGAGCAGAAGCAAAATGTATCCCTAAGGTGTGAACTTACAGCCCAAATTGAATTCAATGGCAATTGCACTTACATCAATTGTGAAAGAAGGTTGACACAACTAGGGATCATGTCCACATATAATAAATAAATTACAAATATAAATACACTTCCCTGAGCACTGAGTTTATTGAATCACTAAATCAAAGTAATCTCTGTGTAAAACACGTGAAAGAATGTGTCATACTGAAGTTGCTAAGTTATACAATGTAACTACCAAACACTCCAGACATCCCTGGGCTGTGTTTGATGAACTTGATTTTGAATACCTGTCTAAAGTGTTGTTTTCATATTTCATATCTCAAGAGAATCCAGAAGTGATGTACATTCCAAGAAATCTATGGATCTTATTTATTTCACTAAAAAATCTCTATTGTTTATATTTTAAAAATACATCTGTTTATTCAAAGGTTTGGCATTAAAAGCTAAAACATTTTTTTTTGGCTTATATACAAAAGGCTTCTCACTATTAGCTAATACATTGAAAATATCTAATTTTTCAAAAGAAATACTCTTTAGTCAGGAAAGCTAAATGAATAATGAAACTTGACTAGCATCAATTAAATACATTTTCGATTATTGAAATTACTTAGACTTACTTTATTTTAAATGAGGCTGTATTCTATTTCAAAAAGCACAACTGATGTACTTTGAAAATAGAAAGAGCATTAGTATTGAAAACAAATGGGATAGTTCATTAATTCTAAGAGTCAATCATTAATCCTCTGTTGATGATTACTTAATGATGATAATAATGACAACTATCACTAACTAATATTTACTTACCACTTACTATATGTCAGAAAAAGATTAAGTCACAGTTCTTACCCTTGAGGCGCTTACAATATAATAAGGATCATAATGGAAATACATTTTATGGAATTGAAAGACTGAGCAATATGTGAAAGTATTTTTTACAGTAAAACTAAAATGCTATATGAGCTCAGAGGAGTGAGATAATTATGTTTCCTTTGAATCATCATAAATTTTTTCATTGAAAAGTTGGAAGATGCACTGGAAAGTGTACTTTCAAAAGACAGAGACCAAGGAAGGAAAGAGCATTCGTATCAATGAGTTAATAATAAAAGCTAAAATTTATTAAGTGTTAACAATATAGACTACACTGGAATAAGGACTTTGTATGTATTGACTCATTTATTAGAAAAATCAACAGATGATTGCTTCTAAGGAATAGTAAAATGATACTCCTCAGTCTACCAAACACATTAAAGTCACTCTAGAATATCCAATTACACATTTATTCTACTTTTATAAAGACCCCAACATTAAAATCAAGTTTTTAAAAGATCATCTTTCTTATTAGTTCAAAGAAAGTCAAGGTACACTGCACTCCCTTTTCCCCTTTTATACCTAACTATATAAAGATGTTATCAGACACCATTATTTGAACAACCTAAGAGCTTGCACTCAAACTTGAGAGGCATTAAAATTTTTCTTTGAAAGGTTACATGCAGGAAAAATCTGTCCATGTTCAGCTACTGAATATGCTGCCTGGTTTAACAGAGATTTTTTTCCAAAGATGTTGCCAGCTTTCACTTTATCAGATGGTTCTGAAAATCATTGCATTAAACAAGATTTAATGGATTAAAATATGAGTAGACCTTCTTCTATGTCATGTTGGAAACCCTTCACAGATTCCCAAATGCCCTTGCTATGAAAGTAGCAAGAGGGTGGAGTGCCAATGATGGAAGACTTTGTTGCCATGGTGTTATTGCATAATCATCAATTATAAATGTGACAGCTACATACCATCAAAAAAGATTAGCATTTTCGACTAGTTTTAAGATTTTTTCCAGACGTAATTTGCTTTGTAAAAAAAAAAGTCATGACAAGTGTAGAATATATATGCTTGTTATGAAGAATTCAAGCATTCATTCCAATTTTGTCAGTTTTGCATTTCAGCATTCCATCTTCTTTTGCATTATTGAGTAGTTTATCTTTACAGTTCATAAAAGTATTATTTCAAGTGTTCCTATCTCTTTCCTTTTCTCTGGCCCTAATTTTTTTTTCTTTCAAAAGAACATAGACAGCTCTCTCTCACAAAAAGCGGCTGAGTGGGGGCAAGATCCTGCCCAGGTGAGCTGTTTTGGGAACCCACACAATAAGAGGTTTCAGGGCATTGATCTGGAGGGAGCTGGATAAGTGAAAAATTCCTCAAAGTGCTGCTGAATTGATTCTTGTTTGCTGTGTTTTTTCCTTCATTTCCCCTTTAATGTGCATACTGATTTTTTCTACCAATGCTATCTCTTTTCCTTCCTTCATCTTTCTATCTTCCACTTTTGGTTGTTGTTCTTACATTCCACCTCTTTTTCTTTAGTCCTCACTTTTTCTATCTTTTATTTCTATCTCAGATATCCTGTTTTTTTCTTTATTAACTTTTCTCTTTTAGTCTATTCTTTTCTCTTTCCCTCTCTCCTCATCATTCTCGCCTTTTAATTCATTCTATATATTTTTCTCTATTCAGTTTCCCATGTCATTTTTGGTACTCCACTTTTTTATTCCTATTGCTCTACACTGCTTATATGAGTTAAATATTAATTTTTCAAGGTCTTATATGGTTCCTTCTCTAATGATTACTATTATTATTACTATTATCCTTTTACTTTTCTTACCTCTTTCACTGTCTCTGGCCCTATGTTTTTCCTTCAAGGGAACATAGACAACAGCAAGGAAATAAAATAAGAAGAACAAAGTGTTAAAGAGAAAACTTGACATACACACAAAAACAGTAATTAAATAAAGCCCTAGAGAAAAGAAAGAAGCTAATCAACTGAATAAACCCATCAAGATAAAAAGAAGACCAGAAAGCAACAAAAAAATTACAAACCCTAGAAAGAAACAGGAAGACATGGCCCAGTCCAATGAAAAAACTGAAAACCAGGAAGAGATGCAGAACATTGAACAACTAATCAAGCTGTCCAGACAAATATCATGGACTGACTTAATGAAGCGAAGGAAGAGATTAAGGATATTAAGAAGACATTGGGAGAACATACAAAGAAATTCTAAGTATACATAAAAAGATAATGAATATGATGGTGATGGATGGCATGACCCAAGAAATCAAAAAGACACTGTAAGCACATAACAGCAGATTTGAACAGGCAGAGGAAAGAATTAGGGATGTGGAAGACAGTATATCTGAAATCAAATAGATAGTAGAATGCATAGATAAAAGGATAGAAAAAATCCATCAGGGAATTAGGGATTTGAATGACAACACAAAATGCACAAACATATGCATCATAGGCATCACAGAAGGAGAAGAGAAGGGAAAGGGGACAGAAGGAGTGTTAGAGGAAATAATGGCTGAATACTTCCCAACCCTATTGAGGGACATGGATGTACATTTCCAGGAAGCTCAGTGTACCCCAAACAGTATAAATCCCAACAGACCTACTCCAAGACATATACTTGGCAAATGTCCAATGCTCAAGACAAAGAGAAAATATTGAAAGCAGCAAGAGAAAAGAGAACCATCACATATAAGGGAAGCTCAATAAGATTAAGTGCTGATTTCTCATCTGAAACCATGGAGGCAAGAAGGCAATGATACGACATAGTTAAGGTACTAGAAGAAAAAAAGTCCAGCCAAGAATTCTCTATCCAGCAAAGCTGGCATTCAAAAATGATGGAGAGTTCAAAATATTCACAGATAAACAGAAATTAAGAGAGTATGCCAATAAGAAACATGACCTTCAAGAATACTAAAGGGACTTCTGCAGGTTGAAAGGAAAAAACAGGAGAGAGAGAGTTGGAGGAAAGTGTAAGAACAAGTAAAAAGACAAAAAGAGGGAAAAAAAAACAACATATGACATATATAAACCCAAAGAAAATATGGCTAATGTAATGAATTTCTTGAGAATAATATCACTGAACATTAGTGGATTAAACTCACCAGTCAAGAGACACAGATTGGCAGAATGGATAAGGAAATATGACCCATTTATACATTGTCTACAAGAAATCCACCTTATACCCAGGGATTCAAAGAGACTATAAGTGAATGTCTGGAAAACAATCTTACAAGCAAACAATAACCAAAAGAGGGTGGGATTAGCTATACTAATATCAGACAAAATAAAATTTAAATGCAAAACTATGGTAAGAGACAGAGATGGACACTATATATTAGCAAAAGGGTTAATCTTTCAAGAAGAAAGAAAAATCATAAACACTTATGCACTTAAAAGGGGCACCTCAAAATACATGAGGCAAACACTGGAAAAACTAAGTGGAGAAATAGATGCCTTTACAATTATACTGGGGGACTTTAACACAACATTATCACCATTAGAACATCTCGACCGAGAATCTGTGAAGAAACAAAGACTTTGAATAATACATTACAGGATCTGGATCTAACAGACATATAGGGAACATTACACCCAAATACAGCAGAATATACATTCTTCTCAAGTGCACATGGATCATACTCCAAGATAAACCACATGCTATGCCACAGAAAAATTCTCAATGAATTCAGAAAGATTGAGATTATAAAAAGTAATTTCTCTGACCACAATGGAATGAAGTTGGAAATCAGTAAAGTCCAGAGAACCAGATTAGGCACAAAGATATGGAAGTTAACAACATACTCTTTGAGAAACAGTGGGTCAAGGAGGAAATCTCAAAAGAAATCAGTAATTACCTTGAAATGAATGAAAATGACAACAACATACCAAAACCTATGGGATGCAGTAAAAGCTGTACTGAGAGGGAAATTCATAACCATAAATGCATATATCAAAAAATAAGAAAGAGCTAAAATTAAAGCCATAACTGCACACCTGGAGGAATTTGAAAAATAAGAACAAACTAACCCCACAGGAAGTAGAAAGAAAGAAATAAGAAAAATTAGAGCAGAAATAAGTGAAATAGTAAACAAGAAAGCAATAGGAAAAAATAAACAAAACCAAAAGCTGGTTCTTTGAGAAGATCAATAAAATTGACAAACCTTTAGCTAGACTAACAAAGAAAAAAAAAGAGAAAATATGCAAATACACAAAATAAGAAATGAGGAAGGCAATATCACCACTGATCCCACACAAATAAAGGGTATCATAGAGGAATATTTTGAAAAATTATATGCCAACAACAAGGAAAATTTAGAGGAAATGGAAAAATTCCTATGATATCACAAACAGCCTACAATGACAAAAGGAGAAATTGATGAACTCAACAATTAAAAGCAAATAGATAGAATCAATCATCAGAAATCTCCCAAGTTAGAAGAGCTCAGGGCCAGATGACTTCACAGGTGAATTCTACCAAACATTCCGGAAAGAACTAACACCAATCCTGCTTAAGCTCTTCCAAAAAATAGAAGTAAAAGGAACATCGCCTAACTCATTCTATGATGCCAATATTACCCTACTACCAAAGCCAAACAAAGATGCCACAAGAAAGGAAAATTACAGACCAATCTCTCTAATGAACCTAGATAATAAAGTCCTCAACAAAACACTTGCTAATCACATTCAACAACACATCAAATGAATTATATACCATGACCAAGTGGGTTTCATCCTGGGTATGCAAGGATGGTTCAACATAAGAAATTCAATCAATGTAATATACCACATAAACAGATCAAAAGAAAAAAATCACATGATCATCTCTATAGATACAGCAAAAGCATTAGACAAAATACAGAACCCTTCCCTGATAAAAACACTGTAAAAGATAGGAATAGAAGGAATCTTTCTGAACACAATAAAGGGTATATATGAAAAATCCACGGCTAACATCATATATAATGTTGAAATCCTAAAAGCTTTCCCTCTAAAATCAGGCACAAGACAAGGATGCCCACTATCACTGCTCCTATTTACCATTGTCTTAGAAGTACTTGCTGGAGCACTGAGGCAAGAAAAAGATATAAAAGGCATCCAAATTGGAAAGGAAGAAGTAAAAATTTCACTATTTGCAGAAGACAGGACCCTATACATAAAAAGCCCTGAGATATCCACAACAAAGCTTTTAGAACTTATAAATGAGTTCAGTAAAGTTGCAGGCTATAAGATCAATGTTCAAAAATCAGTAGAATTTCTGTACACCAATATCAAGCAATCTGAGGAGGAAATCAAGAAAAAAAATACCCTTTACAATTGTAACTAAAAGAATCAAATACCTGGGAATAGATTTAACTAAAGATGTAAATGACTTATACCCAGAAAACTACACAACACTTTTAAAGGAAATCAAAGAAGAGTTAAATAAATGGAAGAATATTCCCTGTTCATGGATAAGAATATTAAACATCATTAAGATGTCTATCCTACCCAAATTAATCTTCAGATTTAATGCAATCCCAATAAAAGTCAGCACAGCATTTTTTACTGAATTGGAAAAACTAACTAGAAAATTTATTTGGAAGGGTAAGAGGCTCCGAATAGCCAAAGACATATGGAAAAAGAAAAGTGAAATTGGACAAATCACCCGACCTGACTTTAAAACATACTACAAAGCTACAGTGGTCAAAATTGCATGGTATTGGCACAAGGACAGACATACTGGCCAATGGAACCGAATTGATTGTTCTGATATAGATCCTCACATATACAGTCATCTGATATTCAACAAGGCCACCAAGCCCACTCAACTTGGAGACAATGGCCTCTTAAACAAATGGTGCTTGGAGAATTGGTTATCCATATCCAAAAGAATGAGAGAGGAACTCCATATCACACCTTATACAAAAATCAACTCAAGATGGATCAAAGATCTAAATATAAGAACCAAAACAATAAAGACCTTGAAAGATAATGTAGGGAAGCATCTACAGGGCCTTGTAATAGGAAATAGTTTCATGAACTTCGCCTCCAAAGCACGAGCAACAAAAGGAAAAATAGATAAATGGGATCTCCTCAATATGAAAAACTTTTGCACCTCAAAGGAGATTATCAACAAAGTAAAAAGGCAGCTTACCTCTATGGGATCGAAGCCCCCTTTCAATTAGAGATGGAGTGGACATCAACATCCCAGAATCCTCAGGATTGAGGAATGAACTATGGACTAGAGCGGACTTACTGGTATTCAACTATAGACATATTGTGATTCTAGCAATGGAAGAAATTACAACATTGATGTGGAAACAGTGGCCACTGGAGGCTCTGGAGGCAGGGACAGGGAAAAACAGTTGTTATACCTGGGCTTTTTCGGGACTTGGGAATCGTCCTGAATGACATTGCAATTGCAGATATAGGCCATTTTATATAATCCCATAACATGCAGAACTGTGCAGGAGAGAGTGTAGACTACAATGTGAGCTATGGTCCATGCTCTGTGGCAATGCCCCAGGATGTGTTTATCATTTGCAAAGAACGTACCACACTAATGTAGGATGTTGTTAATGTGGGAGGGTGTGGGAAGTGTGGGGAGTGGGGCATATGGGAATCCCTATATTTTTGTGTAACATTTATGTAATCTAAGTATCCTTTAAAAATTAATAAATATATTAAAAAATTAATGTATTTCTAAACATAGGTATATAACATAGTAGGCTAAAACTAAAAGAAACAATGAAAGTCTTTTGGTTGTTCTCACAACCTAAACTGATCAATTTCTTGTCAGTCTTTAAAAAGAGGCACATTCCTGTGGCCATAAGTACTAATTACAAATGGAATCCCTTGCTACCATGTTCAGTTTATAGATTAAAGCACTCCATGCCTGATTTATCATTTAACATATCCTCCCACATTTGTAGTGTGGTACAGACTGAATAATAACTTCATTTGTTTACAATGCTTTCAACTTAACTTCAGTAATTATTCACTAAGTATTTTTGCAGTTGCTGGAATTTTAGATGTGCTGCTACTACTTACGTAAACTCTATGGATTTGCAAAAAGCAAGGAAAGATTTCTAAATTCAATTTCTAAATTAAATTTGAAAACATTTGCTTAAAACCCCTCATGTAACTGCTTACTTTAAAGGAGATGGTTATATTTTATGTAGTAAAGTTGTAAAATTTTCAAAAACATGCGTGAAAGAGTGCCCTTTCCCTCCATCTATTCACTTCAATTAAATACAGAAGTAATATATTTGGCTAAAACTTGCAGTGAATAATTTAGTGAATGTATCAGGTGACACTCTGAATGATGCAATCTAACTTTTGAAAGAAAGCAGTAGTTTTAGAAAAACAAGAATAATAAATCCATCAGTCAATACAGTTGTGGTAATATATGATCTAATAGTAAGCCCTCCTTTCCCCACCCCACCACATGCACACATTTTATACAAATCTTATTAAAGTTCATACTTCGTCTCTTTTTTTAAATGGAAGAGAGAAATACAGAAGTTTGGAAAAGGAGGTAGAGAGAGAGAGACTTTCTAATCTATGTCAGAGTGTGCATAAAAGCAATTTTACAAAACTGTTAACTATCTTTGGGGAATTTCTAACTCTGTACAACACCTGTGGAAGTGTTCCAATATCATTATCCCATTAAGAGGGTTTTTTAAGTGAAGCATTTATTATTTCCAGCATTCATGTATTACATGATGGACAAAGGCACGTTACTATAATTATGCTTAAAGTGTTAAGAAAGTATAGGTCCCTGGGCTGATATTACCCATTGTCTTAGCAACTACCCCCCAAGCCTAAAAACTAATTTAAATATTTTTTCACAATTTCCTAAGATGAATTGTTTCTTTCTAGACTTCAACTATTCTCTGAGCATTTCTTGTGAGACTAACAATTACTCAAATTCAAATATAATAAACATACTCCAGTTGATTCTCTGAAAAGGTTGGTACCTGAAAATTTTACCTGTGGGAATTTCCACAGAATACATTGTTTTCTGGGGAGTCCTACTACCCAGGGAATTAGACAAAATAGAAGATATATGGTACTATCTGCAAGCTGCTATTTTTACCAAGTGATATGCTTAACAGTGCCTGACCCATTGAAAATCCCACCCTTATCCTAGCTACACACTGTCTTCAGTTTTACGAAAGGGTTCAATGGTAGATTGAATCATGGTCCACCACAAAGACATGTGCATGTCCTAACTCCCAGTCCTGTGGGCGTGGACTCATTTGTGAGTAGGATGTCCAAAGATCTGATTTAGATAAGGCCAGATTGAATCAGCGTAGGTCCAAAACCATATGACTCTAGTCTTTATAAGGAGGGGAAATCTAGACTGACATACAGACAATTAAGCAGGAGTAGTGGGAATCAGAGGAGACAGGAAGAGACGGCCATCATTTGACGGAGGATTGCCAGAAAGCTATCACCAGAATGCTATTTTCATTGGATTAAGCATGGTCTTTCCAACACCTTGATTTTGTACTTCTAGCCTTCAAAACTGTGAGGCAATAAATTCCTGTTGTTTAATCACCCAATTGTGTGGTATTTGTCATAGCAGTCCTGGCAAACTAAGACAGGGTACTTCCCATAAGTACTATTAATCAATACAAATTATACATGAAAAGAATTGTAAAAATCCTTTAGTGGATCTCCTGTGGTTGCACAAGAAGGAGTGACAAAGACCTTCCAACTGCTTCCCAACTCAGCAGCTGCAACCTCAATACTCTATGGCTCTGAGAGTCATCCTACAGTCTGTGCTCACAGGTTCTCCCCTTCTAGGACCAGCTCAGTAATTCTCCAGCAGGAATTTTACATCTCCACGGTGTCAATGTGAAAACTCCAGTGTCCTTATTTCAAAGGGAAATCTGGTCAGCTTGAAACAATGAAAAACAATCTGAGCACAGTCAGCCATTGGCTGGGAGAACATGCTAAGCAAATCAAAGGCGGGAATCAAAAGATTTTGATTTTTTTTGCATATATATATATATATATAGCCAACCCAATTGTACCTTTCTGCCTGTATTTTGTTACATGGACTCTTAATAGCAACATACAATATATAAAATGTCATTAGCTGCTATACAGCACTTGGAGAGAAATAGAAAATAATGCAATCGTAATATAATTCAATTGTTCAATAAATATTTATTGAATATTGAAGACTAGATTTCAGGAAAATATGCTGATACAATATAAGGATACAGTGGTTAGCAAACAAAGGCATGGCCTCTACCTTCACAGCGCTTATTAAATTTGCACAGCATTTTAGCATTTGCAAAGGATTCTTACATACTTTCACTCATTTTTGCCCTGAACAAGCCTGTAAGGGACATTTGTAGGTCCATTTTATGGATAAGAAAACTGAGACTTGTAGGTGTTAAGTGATTTGCTTGTGGTCATGGAACTGGTTGAGGTCATAGAGCTAGTTTATTATTCATTGAAGGATAGAACACAAAATTTCTACAAATTCCAGGCTGTTACCACTACAGCATCATTTCTAAAAGTTTGTTTCGTATAACTCAATTCCCTGAACCAAAAAGAGTCTGTAATCAGAAAATGACTGAGAAGTCTTGCTTATTATATAATCTCTTGTAGATTCATCAAGAAAATTAAATTATAGGCTCTGAGAAGACCTTCAGTAACAAACTTGTTATCTTTATTTCACGTATCCCAAACTTATTCAACCCTAAAACACTCTGTGATAAAACAGAATGAACCCACTGTGACTCAGGGACTGATAGAAAAGAATTTGTTGGGGTGCAAGTTGGTGGGACAGGTTACAGGAAGAACATGTATATTAGAAAGTTGTATATTATATTTCTAAATCTATATATGACTATGAATATGTGTGACTGTAGAAGACTGCATGAGGCTTTTCATGCTCCTACTTGTTATGTTATGAGTGAATGGACAGATATATGTGATGAGAGAATGAGGCCTATGTGCCTTATCAGGATAATGGAAAACTTAGAGCACTAACAAGAAAACATAATGGAGATAGTGTTCATGACCCTTTTTTTTAGCTACCTCCAGGACTTGCTCAGGATTGAGAGAAAATTTCCCCTAATAGCTCCTTAGAGAATTTGCTGATTCTAGGACTGGGGCAGAAAATATACATTATAAACCTGGAACATCTTGTGCTAGAAAGTAAAGAATTAGAAAAATATCTACAATGATGGGAGAATGTCAAACGTACACAGGAGCCAACTGAAAGAGCTCCTAATGGCCAAATCTAAATCAACTTGATGAATAACATAAAGTAGCATTGAATTATAACCCAAAGTATAAAATAAATATCAGTGAGTCCATGTTTATATAAATTAATGATTGGATAAAAGTAAATGAGGGTGCAGAGTGGGTATACCTCAGTGGTTGAGTGCCTGCTTTGCATGTACAAGTTTCCATGTTATTCAGAGGAAATCTGAATAATTTTAGTTAATAATAGCATATCAATATTAGTTCATTAATTATAAAATCTTATATAGGAGAAAGTAAGTGTGCAATATATAAGAAGTCTCTGATAAAAACAAAAAAGAAAAAAATGAAAAACAAAACAAAAAAAATAAAAAATAAAAAAAGAAGTCTCTGAATTATATTTGCCATTTTTCTATAAATCAAAAAGTGTTCTAAAATAAAAAAGTTTCTCAAAAAAAAAAAACTGCCTGTAACCATCTTTGCGTCAAGCTCAGCATTGAAGACAGGAGGAGAAGGATGAGAAGAGAGGGC